>JASDQU010686425.1:42370-57797 GCA_032191745.1 Picea mariana
TGGGAGTGGTTATCTTGTTTCCTTGGGTAATGTTGCAACTACCCCTCTGAATTATGATTTATGGAATACTTTTGTAATAGGAAAGGGAAAGAGTGGCCCTTGCTGGATGTTTCCATGAAGAGAGGGAAGCATCATTATGTATTGTGACTGAGAGGTGGGGCATGTGATTGAATGTAATCTCTCACTAAAATAACACTAATGGAAAGGTTAAAATATCGATGTGTACGGATGACATAGAAAAAGGTGCAATCAGTAAACATGCATGCTGACAATCGATATGTGTATATAGGTATATGCTTGAGTGCATGGGTTTAAAGGTTTTCTAGTATGAAAATTGATATTAAGACAAAATAAATATAAATATGATTGATATAAGAACGTGCAAGAAATTCCCCTATGTGGTGTAAAAACACACACACACATATGAATATATGCTTAAAGGCATGGGACAACTACCTAATTAAATGAACCATGAGGTAAGGATTGTACTTACCTAGATTGTATAATGCTATAAATACATGGCTAACCCTATTTTGAGAGGTATGGTTGCCTTAGTTGAATGAAAACTTGAAGTGGGTTATTGTAAATGTGTTGAACCTACACAGAATAGATCTAGCTAGGAATTGACATACATAGTTGCAGATAAAATATGAGAAAATAGAAGCAAGAGAGAAAGAATGGAAGAATTCTCATTAACCAAATCAATGAATGATAAATTACACATGATATACTTTTTATAACTCAACTAATGTGCACTGGAGGAGAATCCAATGTGCCACAGTGGTGGTCTAGAGTGATTTGGACACACACCAATAGTTATAGGAGTAAACTGCCACCTAGTCTAGTCTCTCAGGTAGTTACGGGAGTGAAATACCACCTAGTCTGAGTTAACTAATATCTCAGTCTTCAGTTAACTGACTAAAACAAAGTGAAGTGAGGAGGATATCAGGGAATCATGAGTAATGCGCAAGTCTGGTGATGATTCCAAGGACAATTCACATTAGTTGGTGATGATCCCAATGTTGCATGGTGATAATCTCAATGTGGCATCTAGACTCCACTCAACTAATCAAACTGAAGTGTGAACTAAAGAGAATATTCTCCCTAAACTATAGGATACTAGATAATTACTAATAAACATAGGTAAAACCTTAGGAAAAATAAATCCTAGGTGTGTGTGAAGTACTGCAACATCCCCCCTAAACATCACTATGGTGAAAATAAAGAATGGGTCCTGGCAACAAGGCCATGTTAGGTACTGAAATACAAAAGATACACTGAAATAAATGAGGAAAGAGGGAAAACATAATAGGAACCCCCCCCCTTGAAAGTACAATGTATGTAAAAAGAAGAACTTATAGTTGCTAGGAAACTATGTCCTTCACTCTAAGACGACTGCGCAAAGAATGGAACTTCTGCTCAGTGAAGGTATTGATGAAGATGTCTGCAGTCTATTCTACCGAAGGACAAATGTAGGTCTATGATCCCCTCATGTACTAAGTCCCGGATGTAGTTCATGTTGATCTCGATGTGCTTCGTCCGTTGCCTCTGAACTGGATCTCTGCAGAACTTTAGAGTGCTCTGGTTATTACACCAGATGACGATCGACAGATGAAACTAAATTCCCAACTCAGTGAGAAACTTTTGTAGCCACATATCCTGGATGGTTATGTTAATTACCCCTCTGTACTCTGCCTCAGATGAAGATAGAGCAATAACAACCTTCTTCTTGCTCAACCAACAGATAGGCATGAAACCAAGACTAAGTGAGTAACCAGATGTGGATTTGTGATCAATGTTATCACCAGCCTAGTAAGAATCAGTGAACCTGATGAGGTCCAATGTAGATTTTGTTGCATAGTGAATCCCAAAGGTGATGGTTCCCTATACGTATTGAAGGATACACTTTGCAACCTTCCAATGTAGCTCATGTGACTCCTGCATGAACCTGGAGACTGGTCCAACTGCATAGGAGAGGTATGGTCTGGAGTGTGTGAGATACAAAAATATCCCCATTAGTTTTCTATGTTAGCACAAGATTGGTTTATGCCTCAGTGTTGCATAAAACCTTCATTATTCATTTTGGCAAATGAATACAATTGTTATGGGGTATTTTATTTATTTTGGGAAAAATTGAAATTATATTGGGTTATGCCCAATATCCAAGTTCAAGTGTCAAAATAACTCACAAATTTGCACTACCCAATTGCACGCAGACACACAGGTAGGCGCTACCTAAATTCGCTACCTAAATTCTGGCAGAAAACGAATTGTGCAGAGTTATTTTACCAGTTTTGAGTCACTAACTTTAAACTTAGATTGTGAACAATTGCGAAGGTACTTTTTAAAACTGGAGGAGGCTTTTGTTCATAACATTCCAAATAACAAAAACCTCTCTCAATTTTTCAAATTGTGTTATTTTTTAAGATATATTAAACATAGAAGTTGTGCTACAGAATCTGCATAGCGGCGCTACCTAATTTCCTGTAGCAGTCACGGTTTTGGTATTCACCTTGTTGGGAGGTTGACACCTGTCAAGGAGGATTCAAATGACTTCTCAAGGATCAATTAGATTTCAAGGGAAACCTACACCTAATATTTAGTTCCATCAAAGGCCTCATGCATGAGGTGGAAACAATTTATTAATGACTTCCAACAAATTCCTGAAAATTAGCAGTTTGTTGGATTTTTGTCTCTTTGATTGTTGCCACCTATCTCCAAGGCTTAGAATCCAATGGAGGATATGGGATTCGACCTCCTAATGTTATTTGGATGATATTTTTTAATTAAGGAAGGATATCTCTATTGGAGAGGGGGATTCATGAGCCAAGAGAGGCTAGAGAGAGTAGGAGTAGGCAGTTTTTCTGTGTGTATTCATTTGTAAGCCGATGGGCATTTTATGAATATAAGAATTACTGCTATTAGAGACTCATGAGAGCTGTTATTTCAGATTGTAACTCTTATGTTTATATTTATTCTTGTTTGAATATATTGCATATTTCAGGATCAAAGGTTGTCAATGATTTATGGATGCCTAAGCTGCAGAGGATTTGTTGTATTTTGCCCATCAGTCATTGTTTATATTCAAGTATTTTTTGATTCATTAAATTGAGAGGATCTGAGTTTAGTAAAAAATTCTACCGTATGTTTTCCTTCTTCATTCTTCCACTTATCAGCATATAATCTTGTTTTCTGTTGAGAATCTTTTATGCCTTCGATGAGTAGGATGTTTGTGACTCCATTGCCCATTGGTGTAGCCTACTAATATACAGTTTGCATCCCTCTCTCTTTCTTTATCCATCTTTCTAATCCACCTATTCAAAACCAAAATTATCTTTTACATTCTGATGGGTGTTGAGCTTACACTTTAGCAGTCAAAGTGTGACTTTCAGTGCTAACATAATTGGCGTCATTGTCGGGGATGGATTTGAGTTGATTGAAAAGCTCCCTGGGAAGAAAAACACTTCACAACTCCAGATTTAGATGGTGACTAAAGTTGGACACCTTCAAGACTGCACATTCACCATGGCAACTCCATTGTTCAGAATTTGTTAGTGACTCCACTAGGGATGAGAAAAATTAAATATAAATGAAGGCTATCCTAGCCAGGAGGTTTGCCCCACTCAATTTCTCAGTCATAGATGGTTATCCACATCCTGTGCCTCAAATTGATGAATGGAAATATCTGTTGCCCATATTTTATGAAGGTGAGGATGACAACCCTTTTGAGCATGTTCATGAATTTCATGCTTTGATGCATCATCTTGACATCCATCATGAAGATATATTGATGAAAATGTTCATGTATTCATTGGAAGGAGATGCAAGGCAATGGTATAGAACACTCCTTGCTTCTAGCATTTCCTCTTTGAAGGACTTTCATGATTTTTTTATTCTCATTGCAAGATAATTTATCTAGCTGAAAGACTTTTTGAGAATTGTTGTGAGGGGTATGCATCATATATTCAGGATTCAGCAAGTGATTCCTCTAGCAGTGATGATGAAGGGGATGATTTTAGAGAGTAGGACTTAGATGATGAGTTTCATAATTATTTTCCTAAAGTTGAAGAACAAATGCATCATTCATGTCAAAATCTAGGTCCCCAAGAGAAAGATCAATATGAACAATCCATCATTTCCCTTTCTCCTCCTTTTCTAGATTCTTTAAGTCAAGAGGTCATCTTAGGTTCATATTTATTTCATCATGAGAATAGTGTTGTAGCTTGTCATGAGCTTACCATTTGTTTTTGTAATCCCTCCTATTGTTAATGAACCAGTGTGCCATGATTTGCCAAGTTTTGATGACTATGAGGATGTTTTCACTGAACAACCAGTTGTCCCAGCTATTATACTAATCCCCTCAACCATTAATAGTAAAATGGTCATTGCTTCACCTTTGTATGATGATTATGAAGATGATTTCCATGAACAGACTATTGAATACCTTATATCAAATAAGTACCCTTCACATCAAAGAAACAATAGCTTGTTTCAACCCTCATCTCATATTTTTGTTGCTAAAAAAGAAGAAAAAGATGATAATCTAATTTTAGAGCGTGAAAAACTGAGAAATTGGGACCATAAGCCAAGCTATGATGAATTTCCCTCACAATCAGAATATAATATAGAAGAATGTAGTTTCCCAAGCACTTCTAATTGTGATGAACTGCCCTATCAACCCCCTATTCCTCTTGAAGACACAAGCTCAGTTTCATCAAGCAGCCAAGATCAAATGCCATGTGATCAGATGAGAAAGGTTGAAATTAAAGAAAGACAAGAATCACCAAGCATTTTTCCTAATACACCTCATGACTAGGAGTGGACCAAGTCCATATGCATTGAGGATGAATCAGAAAATCACCAAGCCATACAACAACCAAGAACAATGGAGGAAGGACCTAATGAAATACCTTTCCTTTTTACACAAAGCAATGTCACAGGGGCAAGTATTGATGATGTTTTTCATGATCCATTTGTAGCCTGTCTGCAAGAAGAAAGTGGGCCTAGGCTTATTGATTTCTTCAATGGAAAGTGTATTACCAAATGTTTCTTTGACGTGCCTTCAAGTAAGAGTTATCTCTGGTGCTTAAGGAAACACATTTCAAAGCTTCAAACAGTTGAAAAAATGATGAAATAGATTCATTGGTTGTTTCATGTAACTTGAATGCTTAATTTTCCAAATAATTAGAGTAGGTGTGTGTAATGAGCTTGTTGAACAAGCATCATTTTCATCATTTTTGTCAGTTTCAATTTTCATTTGCATTTGGTTTTAGTTGAAGTTCACAGAACAAAGAAGATTGCAGAGGTTAAAGGTTGGGAGAAGCCATAGGATAAGGCACTGAAACTACAAGAGTTCTTAGAGCCTCACATGGAGGACTCTATCCCCCATGGAGCCTATGTTAGCACAAGATTGGTTTATGCCTCAGCATTGCATAAATCCTTCATTATTCATTTTGGCAAATGAATACAATTGTTATGGGATATTTTATTTATTTTGGAGAAAATTGAAATTATATTGGGTTATTCCCAATCTCCAAGTTCAAGCATCAAAATCACTCACGCATTTGTGCTACCCAATCGCATGCAAACACACAGGTGGGCGCTACCTAAATTCTGGCAGAAAATGAATTGTCCAGAGTTATTTTACTAGTTTTGAGTCACTAACTTAAAACTTAGATTGTGAACAATTGAGAAGGTATTTTTGAAAACTAGAGGAGGTTTTTGTTCATAACATTCCAAATAACAAAAACCTCTCTCATTGTTTCAAAATGTGTTATGGTTTGAGAGATATTATACATATAAGTGGTGCTACCAAATTTGCACAACGATGCTACCTAATTTCCTGTAGCGGTCACGGTTTTGGTATTCTCCTTGTTGGGAGGTTGCCACCTATCAAGAAGGATTAGAATGGATTCTCAAGGATCAGTTAGATGTCAAGGGACACCTACACATAATATTTGTCTCCATCAAAAGCCTCATGCATGAGGTGGAAATAATTTATTAATGACTTCCAACAAATTCCTAAAAATTAGCAGTTTGTTGGATTTTTGTCTCTTTGATTGTTGCCACCTATCTCCAAGGCTTAGAATACAATAGAGGAGATGGTATTAAACCTCCTAAGTCTATTTGGATGCTATTTTATATTTAAGGAATGATATCTCTATTGGAGTGGGGGATTCATGAGCCAAGAGAGGCTAGAGAGAGTAGGAGTAGGCAATTTTTTTATGTGTGTTCATTTGTAAGCTTGTGGGAATTTTATGATTGTAAGCATTACTGCTATTGGAGACTCATGAGAGATGTGATTTCATATTGTAACTCTTATGTTTATATTTCTAGGGCTTCCTCGGCTTGCTTGTTTGTTCTTTTTCCCTTAAAAACATCATGCCTGTCAAAAAGGTTTTCTAGAGGAATACAACCCTTTGGCAAGGTATTGCTTTGCAAGTTAATGACTTCTAGATCCATAGAATTGGCCAGGAAAGCAACTTGTGAATCGGTAAACTCTTTAATTTTCTCCATTAATCTAACAATTTGATCATCGTCTTCGAATACCTGCCAATGTTCCAAATTGTCGGGAACAGAAGGCCTAAAAAGAACTTCCATCTTGTATAGATTGTGAAAAGGTCCTTCACATGGTTATAAAGTAGAAGCAGAGACAGCGAAACATCATCCACGTGGTTTTCTTCCTGAGGAACGGCTTCGATTGACACTTTTCTGTAGGATTTTGAAAGGGTTTGAGCCACATCTCGATACTTTTTCAGCTTTTCATTTTTAGTGGCAAATCTCATCAAAACTTGCAACACAATGAGGTCTGAATCCCCATTTACTTCTAGGATTGTAACACCTTTTTCAATTGCTAAATTGAGACCTAGAATCAAGGCTTCATACTCGGTGACATTGTTGGTGCAACGAAATTCCAGTCTATATGAATGGTAAAAGAGTTCACCTGAACGGGCTGTTAAAACTACTCCAGTGCCTGATCCAAAGCTTGAGTGTGATCCATCAAATTCTAAGGTCCATATTCCTTTGTTCTCTTCAACAGTATCCATATCTAGCTTCCCTTCTAGGATGAACCAATCATTAAGGCCGCTATCAATGCACAAAAGTTGGTCACTTGGCTCATTTGAGGTTTCAACCAGGGAGCCAACGAGAGGCTCATTGTAGATGGTAAAGAACCCCCCTTCAAGATGAGGGATGGTTGCTTTGGAATGTTGTTCATGAATACTTCCATTCAAATGCTCTATGAGATCTTTCTGAAGAATAACCCCCAAATTATTTACAGCATTGATGATGACTACATTTATCAAGAAAGGAGCACTGGGGCATGAGTTAAAGGCCACTTCAAGGTTGTTAATGATCCCTCTTGCAAAGTCATCTCCAGTATTCATTTGTGAGGGGGTCAGACCTAATTGACACATAACTTCCTCTGTCATCATGTTGGTTGTGGCACCTGGGTGTAGGAGGCAGTTGTGGAGGAGACAGTCTTTGACTTGGAGAGTGACATAGAAAGGCGTGAGATCTCGAACTTTGGAAACATGGTGCCCCACTTGGTGGATAAAAAGAGAGAAATATTCTGAAGGATACTGCTCAATGTTTTCAGAGAGGACAACTTCAACTTCATCCTCAGGATGGGTCCTTTTCAAAGGGGGTTCTTGGGAAGTGATGGCACTTTCATGTGAAAGGCTCCATTTTCTCTTGGTGGGGGAAAGTTTGACCTGGAGGGTCCTTGGAGGTTCAGGTTGCATAACAATGTCATTACCCGGATCCCATAGTTCACAATTGTAATCTTCAAAATCAAGGTTCCTTTCAATCAAAAAGGCCAGGTCTTGTGCTTCCTCTAAAGTTATTGGTGACCGGTCCTTAACGTTGAATTGTAAGGTTCCTTCCAAGGAGGAAAAGAAATGATCGATGATGGCTTTCTCTGAGGCCACCTTTGACCGGACCCTTTTAAGGAGAAGGTTGAACCTGTCACTAAATTCTCTAACACTCTCATAGGGTCCTTTGCAAATGCTAAGGTATTGGGAAAAGGAGTCCTATGAATGCTCATTACCACACCACCTTATTTTAAAGGCTTTTTGTAGTTCTTAAGGGTTTTTTATGCTTCCTTTAGGGAACCCATGAATCCAAACTTTAGCATCCACTACAAGGGAGCTTTCAAAAATCCTCATGAAGACATTAGGGTGTTCCTGCCCATCCAAATGAAAATCAAAACTATCACAGAACTAGGTCCAATGTGAGTTTCCAGGGATACCTTTTCCTGAAAAAAAATGGTAGCCAAGAATTAGCATCCTTGGGTAAGTCATGTAGCCCTCCTTGGATGTTACTAAAGTCGAAATAGTTGAAACTCTCTGAGTAAGACCATTTGTGAGGATCAAGATTAATTGGGGGTGCAGATCTTGTTAGAGTGATAATGGCCACAGTAGAGGGATTTGAGTATTGTCGCCCACTACGGGTAGTCATTTGTGGAGTCGCCGGATAATTTACTTGAAACTATCAAAGAAAAGGGGAAAAACACCCTAGTGGAGTCGCCAGGTAAGCTTGTAAGAAAAGGTCTCTGAGGCAAGGCTTACCGAAAAGGTTTTCCGTTTGAGAAAGATTGACTCAGTGTTCCCCGGAAACGGCGCCAAAATGTTATCGCACAGTTTGTAGCTAGGTCAAAAGGCTAAAGGATAGAGACCAAACTGGCGTAACAGGAACCTACCCCACCCAATGTCACCACAATGGGGAGGTTCTTTCTATTTAGGGAGGTTAGCCCAGGGGAGACGTCCCCGGTAACTTGGGGCTTTGAAGAGGTAAAGATATAAAGGTTAAGGTCAAGGTCCCTCCTCACAGGTTACCACCAAGTTCAGATAGTCTGGCTAATCACCCAATAAATCAAGTGTATGCCCAAATGAGAACACCTGCCCAGAATAAGACAATAGAAAAGAATATATGCAGGCTTTAATTCAATGGGTTAGTACTTCATGTAGCTATCTAACATCAATATGTAAGAAATGTAAAACAACAGATATTAATGAGATCAACGTTTATCAATATGGCAATGGAAAAGTATCAATTCATCAATAACTATTGAGATGTTGTAGCCAACAATGTATTTAACCAATCTTTTACTCAATAAATTCTTTCAATCATCATCTAATTGCTTATCATTTAAAGGTGTTGCGTCAAGATGGAATAACCAAGTGTGACGTCAGCCTAGTTAGGGTTAGCTAGTTAGTTAGGGTTTCAAATTTAAAAGTTTTGAGAGGTTGTTTGAGCACTATCACTTCAATGTTGTGTGTCTAAGATCAATGCCTAGGGGTAGATGGAGTCAATTAAGGAGAGGATGCAAGATTTGAAGGGATAAAGGCTAAGGACAAGAGGGAAGGGTTCTAGAGTGCTGCAATGGCAGGGCCCTAGAATCAAAACCCTAGGGGAAAGAGGCTCACTCTGGTGTTGCTTAAGCAAGGCCTCGTGCTCTTTCCTCCTTCCTTAGGTCAAACTTGGCAAAACAACTAGCATAAAAGATAAGTTAAAACAAGAGGATGAGGTGAGGGAAAATGTTGCAATGGCAAGGCTTTATCACCAAACCCTAGAAGATGGACAGACCTAGGTGTAGATAACCTAGGCCTGGGATGTCAACTCCTTTTTAACCTTTAAAAACACAGCTAGCACAAAGGGAAAAAGTGAAAAGAGTGTAGCAAAGGCTAGGCTCTTTCTTCCTTCTTTAATGGCTGAATATTTCTCTCTAAGGGGACATGAAACAAGGACCTACCTGTGTGATTGTCACCTAGGGTTTTAAATCAGCAAAGTTATAAGTAAATGTAATAATATAAACCTACAACCATTCAATTAAGAAGTTTTGCAAGAAAAACACTTACATATCATGATGAAAAAGCATATGAAAACCCTAGTTGTAAACCTTCCTTCAAGAGAAATGCCAAAAATGCCAAGATAATCCTTCCATCAACAAGTGTGCCTCCTTTAAAAGACCAAATACCCAAGTAGGGCACAAAAATCAGACCTCACAAGAGAGTGAGTTGTGTGTTATGTTCAAATGAGGGAAAAACATCCTCAATATATAGTGTATCATGACCTATAATTAAAATTAGGTCATTAAAAAATAGCCGACAAGGCTACAAACCAAAAATCATACTATTTTCACATTAAATGTTTTCTAAAACCCTAAATGAGCAAAATATGAGACGTCAAGCCCTCCTGAGGGAGACATTAGGCCCTTTTGGGGCTACTCCAGCATCTAGAAGTCAAACGTTGGCCCTTCCTGGGCTCCTCCAAGCTGCCACATGTGCCAGCCATCCTGTCAAACTGCCACATGCTCAGGGTGACATCAAGGCCTCCTGGGTGACGTCCTGGTCATCAAAGGGAAACGCTCCATCTAAAAAGGGTCAACCCCCTTGGGCTGGGCTCAACCAAAGTGTCCTGGATGGAATTTCCTTCTTCTTCTCATGTGCAAGAGCTCAACCAATCACTGTCCTATCTCTACCCCTCATGGGGTCCCAGCAACCATATGATGGGCTCTTCAGCCCCACGGAATTCCGAGCTAATCATCTCCCCATGTGTACCAGTCCAACTGGTACCTGTCCATCGGGCATAGTCCTGCACATCAAAAACTTCGCCCTCCATGGGCTCATTAGTCACAAGGATCATAGCAATGTCAATCATGTTTCATCATTGAATTTTATCAAATACATGCAAAAAAACCCCTGATATATCAATCAATATCTCAAAGACATTACACTGACCTACAATACAAAGCTGAAGAAAAGACAAAACATCCTATTGGGCCAACATCCATAAGAAAAGGAAAATCTCCAGAGGGTACCATCCAAGCCATGTAAAATGAGGTGATTTGGTCAAGGGGATGTCCAGACATATGGGTAGAGTGAAAGACAGGGATGCATGATATTATCTGTGGGTGCCTTTGTAGAAGGTGAGTTGTACCCGTCATAGATGTAATTCTTTCCAAGCCCTTTATTTCCTTTATTCTTTTCTTTTCTTTATTTGCTTTCTTCTTTTTTATTTTAAGGACTAACTAGAGGACATTGCCTTAGCATTGTGACCAGAGCTAACAGTGTTACCCACAAGCACTTTAACAGAGATGATAAGGTTGGCTCGTGATGAGACCCCCTTTCCCTTGGCCATGCAACCAAAGGTCACTGCCCTGGCATGGTAAACAGATAACGACAATGTCATACTGCTAGGTACCCATGAACATAATAGGTTGGATCATGATGAGACCCCCTATGCTCTTGGCTAGGTCTTTTTTTTGTTATTTTTCTTCGAGTCCCTCTTATTTCTTACAGAGAGGATTTTTATTGCCTTCTCGGAGATCCCTGGGCGAGGCATCTCTAGGTTTCATTTTTTATGGCTTTTATCTCTTACCGGTTGATTTTACCTTATGGGCCTTTAACCCCTTCTTCCCACAAGATAAGGTGCAGCCCCATAAACAAATCATCCTAATGCCCAGACTAGGGGAATGGGACAAATGAGTGGGAGATAAGATGTAAAAGTGATGATATGATGGGAGTGGACGATGGCTCTTCATAAATCCCCTTGGTGGAAAATCAAAACCTATGGGTATAGGCTTGCTAGGGCACTCTGTTAATCCCCCCAACCATGGTCAAGCAGGGCAATGTAAGATCCAAGCAATTGTCAGAAATAAAAGGAGTAAGATGCATATATCTAAAGGTTATAATGATAAAAAATGACACATACCATGATACTTGGACCAATTATATCATGGAGCAAGAGTCTTCTCCGATACAAGTCCAAGCCGAAGGTGATAGATGTTGCTGGTGCTGACAAGACAAGTCTGATAAAAGAGAAGAAATATGGGCCCTCCAAGGCCATGCTCAGGTCAATCCTGCTCTTGGTACTCCATGTCTAGGACCTGTGGGCCTCGAGACATGAACTCCTAGTTATCCCTAGAAATCGAGGATAACAACACCTATTTCTATCCAAATACTAAAATTTGGTCGACGATTATGCCTGACGTCTCAAGAAAAGTGGAATGGTGCTCAACTTGGCGGTTATTCATTATTGCATGAATCCTGTGGGCCTTGCCCAAATCTCCAACTCTAGTGTGTCCTTTTGATCCAGTCGCTCTGGCCCTTTCAACTAGACAGTCTCGTTGATAATGTGGTTCTCCACATGTCCAACATCTAGTCTTTGGTCCAGTACCCATGGTCCTCGAAGTAGAATTTGTTGGCCTACCAACATGAGCTCCTGGTTTGTTATGTTGAACATTCCTAAATCGTTGTTGTTGCGATACAGATGTCATTTGTCCCATTGATCTTGCAAGAGTCCTACCATGACCCCTACTGGTTAGCTCTTCCTTGGCTATGAGGGCCTCCTAGACTGCATCATGCAAGGTCTGAGGCATTATGATCCTCAACTTCGCATGAATGTTAAAGTTAAGGCCAAACAAAAACTTGTTGACCTTCTGCTTCTCTATTTTCATATGCAGGGCATACCAAAGTAGCTTCATAAATTGGGCCTCATACTCCAGCACCATATGGCCACCCTGGCATAAGGCATTGAACTCATTGAGCTGGCGTTCAATGAATTCCACTAAAAAAATACCTCTCCCAAAACCATTCCGCAAACATTTCCCATTACATGTCTTCGACAGCCATGTTTAGTTGAGCTAGGAGCGTCTTCCACCATAGAAGAGCATTCCCTTTCAGCTGAAAGACCGCCATGCAGACCTTCATGTTAGAGGTGTTGTCACGAAGTGAAATGCACATCGCCATGTTCTCTAACCATGCCTCGGTGGTTGAGCCATCTGTGGAACTCATGAACTCATAAACTTAACCTTCTGGAGTTCTCTATGAATGATACCACTTCCAGTTGGAGTGCATTGTGAACCCTCATTGGGTACTGGCACCCTGGACTCATCTCTATATAGGTAGTTAATGAAGGCCTCTCACATCCCCAACAACAATCTTCTCATACCCAATTACTTGCTCTTCTCCTTGGGGTTTATACCCCTCCGACGCGAGTGCTACTAGAGGTGTCACACCTCCTCCCTTAGCACCACGTCATTTACCTCCACGACGTCCTATAACCATGATTACTGTAAGGACAATTTAAATTTTTAAAAAACAATAAATTATTAGTAAAACTTTAATACAGTGGAAAGTGTAATGATCCCAAGTCGCAGGGTTGAACCTCTCTCTGATACAATATGTAACATCCTTCCTATTACGATATCAAATAGCAATGTATAATAGGTAAAAAAAAAAAATCATTAGGATATTAAATTCGTTACAACGTGATAAACAACATCGCAAGTGATACATCATCATGACTAAACAACACATAAGCAATGCATTAACATAATTAACTGTGGCACATAAACAATGACTCAATCAAGCATCATCGTCATTAATAGTTTCACTTACTTAACATGTAATCATAATAATTAACGACGCAATAAACACATCAAGATCGTCTGAAGCTAAATACCAATAATTGATTAACCATGCCACTGAATAATAATGAGCTACCCACCCAACCTACCCTACAAGGTTAGGACCTCCAAGACACATAAGAAACACTCAAGCCCAGGATTCATCCGATTTATTTTTACCACTTAAGGTCTCAAGTCTAGCGACTGTTATGACGAACGAGGAGGTGTCTAAATCTCACTAACAAAATCAAGTCGAAATCCAACTAGCTCAATCCATCAACATCATTATGATTCATGGAGCAAGAGAAATCGAAATACTCAATTAGTCATACATCAATATTATTCAGCAAGAAAGAGAAATCTAAATACTTAATCATTATACATCATCATTATTCCATATCACAAGGAAATCTATTTACTTAATCATCAGCATATTCCATGGCGCAAATGTAATCATCGATTTTATTTACATGGCACAAAGTAACCAAATTCGAAAAAAATCATACATTCACATAATTAATGGTGCAAGAGTAATCAAGTTACTAAAACAATCAGACATCAATGTTATTTAGTGGAGCAATGGAATCTAACTACCAAACATTCATACATCAATAATATTTTAGGATCGATCACCAATTCTAGCACATCGACAAAAATAACCAGATCGATTTACTTACCCACGAAATCTCAAGATCCTAAAATTCTAATTAGCGAGAGGCATGACTAGAGGCTTGCGCATATATCCATATAATTATTTTATATCCAAAGATTATATTAATGAAGGGTTTACTTATCATAAATAAATCTTCTCAGTGTTTAATGATAACTAAAGGAAAAATAACCTCCTTCGAAAGGAAATAATAGAATTCCATCCAAACAAGCTTGCGATATCCCAACCTCAATACCAGAAAGGATAATTCAAGGATATTCTAAGTCCATATACACAAGGGGAGGGGTTAATACACAATTTTCTCTATGTAAGATGTCAAATAAAATACATCGAGGTAATAAAATACTGCGTAATAACGCCTTGAATAAGGTTCGATCATTCATCTAAGGAAAAGATTCTATGTTCACCTCAATGGCACCCCTTGTTCATATTTTACTTTATGAATATTAAAATAAAGGAAACGAGATAAGGGATTAATCATATTAGAGAGTGGAATGTTGTACAAATTCAATTCCATTAATATTAACCCTGTCAAAGAAATACTAGTATCAGTTAAAAGTTCCTAAGAAAATCCTCCAGTAGTTTTAGGGAATTAGGGTTTCATCTACTACCTTCAGGAGATCATTCGAAAAAGGGATAGAATTTTAAACAGTTCTAAGGTGGACCAAAGCTGGATTAAACCATTGGAAGAAGGGAAGTGAACCTCTGCACATATGTCACAGCAAAAAGGGGGGATAAATGTTAAGGTTTAAGGGAGGACGGACGTTAACAGAGATGATAAGGCTGGCTTGTGATGAGACACCCTTTCCCTTGGCCATGCAACCAAAGGTCACTACCCTGGCGTGGTAACCAGATAACGACAATGTCATACTGCTAGGTACCCATGAACATAATAGGTTGGCTCGTGATGAGACCCCCTACCCTCTTGGCTAGGTCTCGTTTTTGTTATTTTTCTTCGGGTCCCTCTTATTTCTTGCAGAGAGGATTTTTATTGCCTTCTCGGGGATCCCTGGGTGAGGCATCTCTAGGTTTCATTTTTATGGCTTTTATCTCTTACCAACTGCTTTTACCTTATGGGCCTTTAGCCCCTTCTTCCCACGAGATAAGTTGCAGCCCCACAAACAAATCATCCTAATGCCCGGACTAGGGGAATGGGATAGATGAGTGGGAGATAAGATGTAAAAGTGATGATATGATGGGAGTGGACGATGCCTCTTCATAAATCCCCCTGGTGGCAAACCAAAACCTATGGGTATAGGCTTGCTAGGACACTCTGTTAATCCCCCCAACCATGGTCAAGCGGGTCAATGTAAGATCCAAGCAATTGTCAGAAATAAAAGGAGTAATAT
>JASDQU010686426.1:14982-28079 GCA_032191745.1 Picea mariana
ACATTGAGCTCGACCTCTTAAGATACTCTACTTTTGGCGAATTGGAAATGGTTTTCCTAAAACATTTCCAATTACCTATGAGATACAATGTCGGCACCGAATTAATGGAAAACTTTGAGAAAACAAAGGATGACCATATCTCGGATCACATCTGAGAATGGTGGCATCGAAAGAGTTTGATAAAAATACCAATCCCACCAGCTTTCCTACTGGAGTGGTTCCTTAAGTCTTTGGTACCTCAATTATCCAAGGATGTTGCAATGTCAGGAGTGTTCTCTGAGGAAGAGGCAATAATGAGAGCTCAACAACTTGAATTGATATACTCTCAGTATTTTTTACTCTACGAAGTTTTGCTAGATGCGCCACATTCTATCCTTGACAAGGCCAGACATAAGTCTAAACCACATGTCGATGGTATAGTTGGCACAAGAAAAGTGCACTAATCAACTATCAAATCAATTGCAACAATTTTCGATAAAGAATACAATGGCTAGCCAAACCTCTAGTTTGGCTACTCCCCCTACTCAAATGTCAGACGTACATAGTGTGTAGTCGATGAACCCGAAGGCCAACCAGCAGCCTGACGGAAAGAAGAAACATAGAAACAAGAAGGGTAAGGGGGATAAGAAACCCACCAAAAATTATGGAGGGGGAAACACAGAGCAAATAAAGTCGAAGTATCTGTGTAACATTTGCACAAAAGACCACCCGACTCACCTATTCCCTTAGCTTTCAGAGGCCCAAAATTTATTGGCGCAACAACAACCTTCTGTGTTAACGAGCCCATTTCCTCATGGGAAAAATTTGACTCAATACTCTTCGAGCACGGATGGGGGAAGTCAGGCACCTCCTCCATCTTCTAGTAATCCCTTGGCTATGAACATTTATATAATGAAAGTTGATTCTTACATAGCAACTAGGGCACACAATTAAAGAATTCCAAACACTTATGAAAAGGGTAAGGAAGTCATAAACCCATCTGTTCCTCTCCATATAGAGAAGAAGTTGGGAGAAACAATGAAACACATCCCGAAAGGGGTGTTCAATAAATATTCTCCCAATACAAATGCGAGGGCCTCCCAAAACTACTATGTGGTGGAGGATTTGTCACAAAACCCTTGCGCGATGTCTTCTTTGGAGGTCCTCCAGAGATGCCCTTCAGAGAGAAAGGCTCTGTTAGCTGCCTTAGGATCTTCTGAGACTCGTAATCTAGGAACGATCATTCTTGATACA
Organism: Picea mariana; assembly: GCA_032191745.1. NCBI lineage: Eukaryota > Viridiplantae > Streptophyta > Pinopsida > Pinales > Pinaceae > Picea > Picea mariana. The sequence continues at coordinate 16,216 of JASDQU010686426.1, forward strand.
AATGACTTAAAACCTCCTCTCCCATACCACGTTGCATTTCAGATAGTAGTGGCTTACACCACGCAAATGTTTACCCAGAATATTTTCTGCACGATTGTTGATGAGGGTGCCTTGACATACGTGATGTAGTTGGCGTGTTGAAAGGACATTGGCCAACCTGTTTTGTCTCCGTCACCTACTCTCCTTACTTCTTTTGATGGTCATTCTTTCAGATCACATGGTATAATCCCTTCTCTCCTTGTGTAGTTAGGAGGGAAGACCGTGTGCATTGAAGTTGAAGTGGTCGTTGCACCTCTCGACTACAACCTTCTATTAGGAAGGATTTGGATCTACTATGCATGCAATGGTTGCCACAGTTTCGGGTATTGTTGTTTCCACAGGAGGGTTAGATCATATCCATTGATCATTTTTCCTTCTCTCATCCTAACCCTTCATCGGGGGCATACACAGTCCCAATGATTGATACCCCTCAGCCTGGTGTCATCAAAATGGGTGATTGTTTTTTCCCACCTTTGATGGTTACTTTTGATTACTCGCCTCCTTCCGACAATGTCAAGCTCATATCAGTTGTCCCCGACGAGCCTAGGGATGAAAATTTTCAAGTGTTGTCGTTTCCTATGACTTACTTTAATGATCCATGGAATCTTCCTTCCCCATCGGTCACGATGGAAGGGACAGGGAATCATGGCATGGCTATGCACTTTTCCACAACAGAAGTTTTGTACTCTATTTTCCAGCAGGCTTCATTTGACCCTGATCTGACTCCCACACAAGAGTTAGATCCAGTTCTTGAGCCTACCTGGGCTCAAGGTTCCCTTGCCACTACCAATTCCTTAGACTTGGTATTGCCCTCTGACGAGGAAATTATAGAGGCATTGACTAGTCCAGACAGACCTTGGGATGATTTCCATCACATATATTATTTTCTCTCGGAGTTAGGAAGAATAGAGGTAGGTGAATTCGTGTTGACTATGACTAGAGATAGGTCTTGTCCTATTAATCCTATATCTACACACGTAGTTTATTTCGAGAGTAATATGGAAAATGTTGTTGAAACGATACCTATTGACATCTCCAGAATCCATGGCATCATGGAGAATGTCTTCGTTGGAGAAGACTTCTCCCCCGAAGAGATTCATATCTATACATATTGATTTAACGAATTCCGTGATGATTTTTCCTGGTCTTATGAGGAAATGCCAGGCATTGATCCAAGAATCATCGAACATGAGATATTGACTTACCTTGAAGCCAAGTCAGTCAGACAAAAGCTTCGTCCGGTTAATCCTTGGAAATAAGAAGCTATTAAGGTTGAAGTAGAAAAAATACTCAAAGTTGGTTTCATCTACCCCGTTCAGTTGATGCAATGGGTGTCAAATCCCGTTTCGATCAACAAAAAATAGGGTACGATTTGAATATGTATGGAATTCTGTGATTTGAAAAAGGCCTATTGAAAAGATAATTTACCCACCCCATTCATTGACCATATTTTCGATGAATGCATAGGCTATGAGGTATTTTCTTTCATGGATGGTTTTTCAGGATAAAATCAGATATAGATTAAGCCTGAAGACTAACATAAAACAACTTGTATTTGTCCATGGGGAACATTTTATTAATAAAGATGCCTTTTGTTCTGAAGAATGCTTGATCCACCTTTCACCAGGCCATGTATTTTTCTTTCCATGATCTAAAAAATATAGTCAAGGCTTATCTCGATGATTTAACATCACGATCTCATAAGAGAGATGATCATCCCACGCACCTCTGACTTATCTTTGAGCGATGTCATTACTATCAGATTCGCTTGAATCCCAACAAATGCAGTTTTTGCATGACGTTAGGTCGTATTTTATCTTTCATAGTTTTGACAGCAGGGATCATGGTCTATCCTCTAAAGGTTGAGGTGATAGTTCAATTGCCTCCCCCATGCACATTCCCTCAGCTTCAGATTTTACAAGGAAAATCCAACTTTCTTCAGTGTTTTATCACAAACTATATCAAGATCACTAAAGGGTTCATGTGTTTACTGAAAAAGGATGTTCCTTTATATTGGGATGAAGCTGCTCAATGCTCTTTCAACAAGCCCTCGCGTCTGCCCCTCTGCTTCGACCACCCAATTATAATAAAGATTTATTATTGTACTTGGTTGCGACAGAGTCGACCATCGGTATGGTCTTGGTTCAAGAGGATTATCTTCTTGAAGAGCATGCGATTTATTACCTGAGATAAGACCTGGCTAGACCAGAACTCAACTACTTCCATGTTGAGAAGCTTGTGTTGACAATAGTTCATGCTATCCAACAATTCTGTCATTATATTTTTCTCTATAAGACCACCATCGTTGTCATTGTGAATCTGCTTCAATACGTGTTGACATGATGTGTAATTGGAGGAAAGATAAGTATATGGATTGTTATTCTCTAGGAATTTGATTTAGATTTTGTTTCCATGAAATCTAAAAAGTCGTTGTTCTTTGTGAAACTTATCTCAGAACTTCCGGTCGAATCAGGTGATGTTATGTCCGAAGAATCATCGATTAAAGGAGATATTTTTCTAATTTCATATTCGGACACTTGGTATGGATATATACTAGTCTATATCTAGACTTTTAATTGTCCTTCCTCTCCTTCTCATGATGAGAATCGACGTATACGCCATCATGAAAAAAAATATCTCATACTCGATGACACCTTGTATCGTCGAGGTGTAGATTGCATCCTTTGTCAATGTGCCACTCATGAAGAAGCAGAAATCATTCTTAATGACTACCACACTGAAGCATGTGGTGGTCATTTGTATGGGTTGGAAACGAACCAAAATATTCTATGATTTGGTTACTGTTGTTTGACGTTAATCAAGGATTGCGTTGAATCGATCAAGAAGTGCCACCCATGTTAGATCTTCTCTTAGAAGATGAGGGCACACCCCACTCCCATGTTTCTCATCATTACAGTTGGTCCCTTCACCAAGTGGGGGATTGATTATAATACATGTCACCCGGCTTCAGCCAGAGGGAATCATTATATCAATGTAGAAGTAGACTACTTCACAAAGTGGGTCAAGGCTATGCTAGCATTTAATAATGATGGAAAAAATACATCTCTCTTTATTTTTAACCAAATAGTAGCAAGGTTCGGCATCCTATTGTCCCTTGACCAAGTTTTGAGGATTCTTGGTCATGTTTGACCTGATTTTGGGACTTCGATAGGCTATCAAAGGTGGAGTGCAAGACAAAGTGGATATCATGGGATCTTGGCCCCTTTTAGGGCCCTTTTTGGGAATTGGGATTATGTGATGGGTATGGGAATGTCGAACCATGGGTTCACCCATGCTTAGGCCTATTTTGTATGTATAAATAGATGCTAAGGAAATATAGTGAACAACAAATGGCTAAGTGCTAGAGTTGGATCTATGTGATCAAGAGTTGTAAGTGCTTTGGTGCATACTATGTGAGACTTGCAGAGCTAAGTGAAAGTCAGTGTAAGAGACTGTTGAAGGTTGTGTGCTTAGATCTACTAAGGGAAGGAGGATCTAGTGAGCTGTGCAAATCTCCTGTCCTCTGTGGAGTAGGGTTTTTGATGTTCTGTGCATGTAACCTATTGAAGAAGATAATAAAGAAGACAAAGAGTTGGTGGATGTAGCCCCAGGGTGGGGGTGAACCATGTACATGTTGTGTTGCTCTGCTTTGTGCAATGTGTTGATGTGCTTATATGTTAATGTGCTTAGTGCTTTAATATAGATGAATGATCTGTCAATGCTTAGTGCTTAATAATATGGATGGATGTTAGATCTGACTTATATACATGTGCTTAGTGTTGAAACTATTAAGATCAGATATGTTTTTTCATGCTAAGTATTGTTAGATGAGAGACCTGGTTGAATATTGTGATGCTTTGTAATTAGGGTTTAACTGTGTTGTCACTAAGAACTAAATATTGATTAATGTTAATTGTTGATTGCCTTGATTAGAATCATAGATACGTGTCCTAGCTAAGGCTGTAGACACTAGAGTCCTGCAACCACCCCTGCCTCTACCTCGGGTGAGACTTCATCTGCTTTGGAGGTGTTGCCGAAAGGGCTGGTAGTTAGAGTTTTGTTGGTGTGTTGTTGTAGTGTTGAACCCTAGGTCTTCCCTTGTGCCAACAAATGGTTCTCTTGCCAGGACCTGAAACTGTGATTGCTAGGAACTGAGGAAAAAGAATCTTTGTGCAAAGACCTGACCTGAAGTGGTTATTGTTGGTAACTGAGAAAAAAGAATCTTTGTGCAAAGACCTGACCTGAAATTGTGAAATCTCTGTGCATATATCTATCTCTCTAGTGCGCAGTGTTCTACTTGATTTATGAAGTTATGTGCTAAAGAAAGAAGTATGATCTGAAGAAAATAGGTAAGATCTGAATATTTTGTGCTCTGATAGAGGTAAGAATAGTAAAAAGTTTTAGATCTGAAAGCTTTGTGCTCTGCTAAAGATAAGATTAGTGGAAATTTGTTTTTCTAAATTATGGATCTAGGTATGTTTGATAAGATTTGTCTTATCTTGAAAACTAGGGAATTTATAGAAGAAAGAAGACTTGATATGAGTAGATCTAATAAGAGTAGTGAAAGATATGTTATACCTATGCATAGAGATAATGTTTGGACTAACAAATGGATGCAAGATCCTAGAAAGAATTTTTTGCAGGTTATCTACCATGATACTAGTGCACAATACAGGAAAGGTTGGGGATCATTTAAGAGAAAGAGAGGATTAACCCTTTGTTACAGTTGCAGAATACTGAGACATATGGCTAAGGAATGCTATGGTAGAAGACCTAGTTGCCTATGTTGTAAATCTATGGACCATGAAGTATTGGATTTCCCTAGAATGATTGTTATGGTTGAAAGGATGACTATGAGACAAGAAGACCACGAGAAATATCTAGCAACTGAGATTATGACAGAACCCTAGAAAGAATCAGAAAAAGTATTGCTATAGATGAAAGAAACCCTGAATGACCACTGACATATCAGTTTATCTGAGATATTCAAAGAAAAATAATGCATTGAAGTGAGAATAGGAGACTTCAACATTGATCGTGTTCTGGATGAGGAAACACAGGTGAATATCATGACCGAAAGAGCTTGGGAAATTCTAGGAAAGATGATAAATCTATGTGGAAGACTTACCAGGATATCTATGAGTGTTCATGGAACTTTGACAAAGGAAGACTTTGAATTTGTTAAATTTATTGAGAACAATGCTCCATTTTCTATGTTATTAGGAAAACCTTGGATTGAAGGAGATCATGCCAGAAGAAAATAAGAGGAAGTCTTAGAACAAAAGAAGAAAGTGTTGAAATATTTCATGTCTAAGAGGATTGCACACTTGACTGAAGAACATGAGAACTAGGAGAAGCTATTTCAAACCATATATTTGGATGTCAAAGTTGGAATAACATTAAAAGACCCACAAAATAGTGAAGTACCTATTTCAAGTATAGATGAAGTATTACCCTTGATTTCTAGGAAGGAACCTCAACAACGCGAAGTTGCTCTACTGAAAGAAGATAAGAATTAGAATGGAAAAATGAACTCTGATACGAAGCTCTCTAGAAAGAAGGATAGAAAACTAAGTAAGAAGAGAGATAAGATTGAAAAGTTACAGAAGGTTCTTGAGGGAACTTTGCAGAAGGAAAATTTGTAAAATTGGAGCTTCGTCGGAATATCAAAACAACGTCACATGGCACTTCGCCATGGCAAAGAAATATAGTTGTTGGAACAGTATAACCGTTTGAACGATGAATCAAATGGGTAGAAAGACATTTATGGTCAAAAAATTTTCCACCAGACCATTGGGACCATGCCACAATAGACAGAACTGAGTTAATGAAGGGTTCTCACCTGTTGCAAGAGATTTGTTGTCGAGTTATCTATTTATCGCGTCCTGCCACACAACAAGAATACTTTTTCCAATCGTGACTATCAGAGCTAGCAGCATAGTTGATTTCTCAGAGTGGCCACCACATTAGTTGCATATATCACGTTTCATTGAACAGTTACTCTTCGAACTTGAGACATTCAACCACGAGCGTGGATGTCAAACGATCTTAGCACTACAGAGAAAATTGTTCAAGAAGTTCTTATTGACCTAATGACTGAAAGGGTAATGTATGAAAGAGCGATGTCTACAATTATTCAAGAATCATCAATGAGAGGAATGCAATCCTCTTCATAGACTTCTCATGGAGCTGGATCATCCTGACCATCAGCAGAAAAGAGAACCAAGCACAAATATGACATAGAAAATGCGAAGCTGATCCCATCCATATTGTCGGATTACATCCCACCTTTGGCCGGGGTATTGAGTCTAAATAATGTTCCAAGAGAATTCAAGTACATCATGGTTACCTCGTACCTCCTGAAGGGGATACGCACAGTTCATGCACAACAAGATAATATCACAACATTGAAGTTCAGTGACTTCAACCTTGAAGATCACAAAAACTACAATATGCTTGCCCTGTATAAATACCTGACCAGGACGAAGGGGAAGAACTCAAAGATAATCCCTCAACCATGGATGATAAACCTTGCACAATCCACTTTGTTAAACATCATGAAAATCCCACACTTAGGATGACACTAGGAATTCAATGCATGTGTCAAGTTATTACTTTCATGTTACCATTGAGACTACTTATGGCTAGACTGTCGTATCACAGTCAAACCGATGTTGATCCATAGAATCATAGGCTTGAGTATGAAAGGACCCAATCCACGGGATTTCTATCCAGGAAAAGTCACAGATCACGCACTAGCACAGAAAATCAAGGATACATATGTCGATGTCAAAAAGGGAATGTGAGGCTACAAGGTACACTCCATCCAGAACGGCGCAGTGAAACTCGCCTATCGCTTAATAGAAGGAAATTTAGTAAGGAATAATAGACCTACGCAGGTCATAGGCTCTGTTGTTGACCTCATGGGAAAGTGAGTAGAATGTTTACAGATGAACAGGGTGAAGTACCTAGTGAATCAGCTGGAGCTAGACTGTCACGAATCATAAGATCAGGGCTACAAGTTCCACTTCAACTGGCTCCTGATCCTTATCCCCTTTKTTTCTTGGGAKATTCCATAAGGTGYGACCTTTTCAAATATTGAACCATTTGAGCCGCTTACTGTGAAGTTCACTACCCTTTGGTACTCGAGTGATATGAACAAATAGTGGAAGTCGAATGTTGTTTTTCATACGTACTACCTTTAGCTTAAGAGAGCCATATAAGTTGAACCTTTCATGACTTCGAACAACTTACAGAGATTCCAAACTCTAATGAAGTTCTGCGTAGATCGACACTTCATATACCTTACAACGTGAGCTGATGAACATAAGGAGCAACTGCAATCATACTACAAGATCACGAAAGAGGATCTTGAGGAGATCACTAAGGATTGGTTGACATACCTCCTTATTCCAGTAGACCCTGTAGAGATGTCCAACCCTAATAGCCCAAAAACCGCACATGATACACCCAGAACCAACAAACCAAAGAAGATGAAAGAGGTCCAAGACCTAAGCAGTGCCTCAGGAAAGACTTCTTTAGTATCACTTGACCGAGGAGGTGTAGAGGAATAAATAAATCGCTTAGGATCTTAACAGAAGAAAGGTGAAGTAACATTTCCGAGAGATGAGATCGATCCCCTAAAGAAGAGGAAGGTTTCTCCCCCAAAACATTCTTCCTAGAATAAATCGAGAGCCACTGTGACTAAGATGAAGACCATGCTTACTAATGATGACTTCAACTTCATCATAGTATCCCTCAATGATGCTTTGCTGGAAATCATGGAGAAACAAGAAGCTAAGCAGGATGAAATGTATGAAATACTTAAGGTGGAGTTCTGAGGGGTACAACATGACCTTTAGTCTAGACGCGCAGTGTCCACTATGCCCATGTCATCAAGAGAACCAGAGTTGGGGGATGAGCCATCCAAATTCCGTCAATTAGTTGATGCGGTCGAAGCTCATCTTCGTCGTGCACAAGAAGAAGCCGAACAAGCAACCCAGATCTTGAATAAAGTACAAGGAAACATTGTATAACAACATATAATTATAGAATAGGAGAAGGTTGATCTCTAGGCCAAGTTTGAAGAGGAGAAAGCACATATGCAGTAAGAGAAATAACACTTGCTCACAAAGTATCTCGAAGTAACAGAAATAGTAAAAAGATCCCTCCACTCTGTGACAGGCTTAGAGCTATAGGATAAAGACCGAGTCACACATCAAGTAGATAATCTCACAGAAGCTGTCCAACAACTACAACAATGAATAATTTATTTAGAGCTCTACACTGTACCTGACACCCCGCAGGATGTAAGGGACCAAAGGGAAGAAATTGCTCAAAGTGTAGTTGAAAGAACAAAATTCCTTTCTCTGGAATGCAAGCAACTAAGTGATTGCAGTGCCCAAATGTATGAACAACTCATTGATGATCCAGAATTGAAGGCATTGGAGTCACAGCTCCAGGAAGTGAAGTATCAAGCAGAGATAATACAGGCACAGTTGAAGCCCCTGTCAGCTGTGGAAATAATGAAGCGATCCCAAGAGCAACACATTGCCCAACAGTAGGTACATACTATTCAGAGAAGAGTTATGGAAGTAACTTAGAGACGTCAACCTGTACAGGAAGAGTCTTACCAACTATTAACAGAAATCGAAGGCTGAGGAGTGAAACTAGAGCAAGTTGTCACTGGAGCTGAACAACACCTCGAAGGACCTGTCAATGAAGCAGTCATAAAATAATTCACTGAACACAAGGATGTAGCACAACAAAACATCAAAGCATCTCTATCCAAGCTCAAGGCCTTTGAAGAAGAACTAGTCAGATTAGAGTGACTCGGGATGAGTCACAAGTGAGGGTTGGGGGCCTGTTGGCCCTTGACCATGTTTTGAGAATTCTTGGTCATGTTTGAACTAATTTTGGGACTTTGACAGGTTGTATAAGGTGGAGTGCAATATGAAGTGAAGATTGCAGGACCTCGACCCCTTTTAGGGCCCTTTTTTGGATTTAGGATTATGTAACAGGTATGGGAATGTTGGCCCATGGATTCACCCATGCTTAGGCGTATTTTGTATGTATAAATATATGCTAAGGAAATATAGTGAACAATGAATGGATGAGTGCTAGAGTTGGATCTGTCTAATCAAGAGTTGTAACTTCTTTGGTGCATACTATGTGAGACTTGTAGAGCTAAGTGCAAGTCAGTGTAAGAGACTGTTGAAGGATGCATGCTTAGATCTACTTAGGGAAGGAGGATCTAGCAAGCTGCACATATCTCCTGTCCTCTACGGAGTAGGTTTTTTGAGGCTCTATGCATGTAACCTATTGAATAAGCTAATAAAGAAGATAAAGAGTTGGTGGACGTAGCTCTAGGGTGGGGGTGAACCACATACATGTTGTGTTGCTCTTCTTTATGCAATATGTTGATATGCTTATATGTTAATCTGCTTAGTGCTTTAATATAAGTGAATGATCTATCGATGATTACTACTTAATAATATGGATGGATGTTATATCTGACTTATATACATGTTCTTAGTGCTGAATCTATTAAGATCTGATCTGTTTCATCATGCTAATTACTATTAGATGATAGATCTAGTTGAATACTACAATGCTTTGTAATTTGGGTTTAACTGCATTGTCACTAAGAACTAAATATCGATGAATGTTAACTGTTGAGTGACTTGATTATAATCATAGATATGTGTTCCATATAAGGTTGTAGACATTGGAGTCCTGCAACCACCCTTTCCTCTACCTCGGGTGAGACTTCATATGCTTCACAGGTGTTGTTGAAAGGGTTGGTAGTTAGAGTTATTTTGGTGCGTTGTTGTAGCATTGAACCCTGGGTATGCCCTTGTGCCAACACATCCCAAGGTAGATTGTCACTGACCATGGCAGTCACTTTAATAACAAAATGATATCTAGGTTAACATCAAATATTAGGTTGAGGCAAGAGCATTCATCACCTTACTACCCACAAGAGAATGGTCAAGTGGAAGCTATGAATAAGTCCCTCAAGACTATTCAGCAGTGTGTTAATGTGCTGTAAATTTCCTAGAGGTTGTTAGAAAAGAAGAAATCTATGGGAGGTAACTTTTTCCGACCACTTTGAAGATGGGATCTAGCCCTACCATATTCACGAGGGATCTCTCTGTATGATTTAGATATGTTTCAAATTTAAAATATTAGGCTAGGTAAATAAACTATGTTTGTTTTGTTTGTTGTAGTTTTCATTGGGTTGGCTGAGATAGCTTTACACATCCATTGGGCTATGGGGTTTGTATCATGAAATAAAATCTAAACCATAAAACAAAGAAACTTTTCACAGGGCAAGATAATGTAATCACTGGATTCTTTTAGCAGCATAAATGAGGAATAGCAGAAAAGGTGAGAATGTCAATTACAACAAAGAAGCAATTAAGAATTTCTTTATCGTAAAATCAGAAGATACAACACTAAAATCTTTAAAGTCAAAAACAGGGTATACAAAGATAAATCCTGCAACGTTCATTACTTTCAAAGATTAGATTTAGAAAACAGTGTGATAACTAAGCAAGAATAACATTAAACTTAGAAAGGAAAACATCACCAATGAGTACACGCAAGAATCCTGTGAAAATGCCTCTTTGTATTAATAGAAGATCTATTTGAAAAATATTACAGTATGATAACTCGCAGGGCATAAAGATCAACCCTCAATACTTCAAAAAGTGAAGTATTTATAACCCAAAATTACAAACGATCCTGTTATTAAATATCAGGACATGGTAAATCTATTTTTATCTCAACTAACTTAACAAATTACAAAAATCTAGGAAATTGTTTGATGATGTGTCGAAACTTCATGTTGTTTTCTGGGTGAACCATTGGTGAGGCCTCTGCCTGACCTCGTCTGAATGGATAGCTGACAGGGTTGGGATAGCTCATCGACTACTCGATCAGGTCGCAAATCTCTTCCCATCGAAGATGACTGGGAATGCTGACTTTGAGTAACCTTCGGTAGACTTCATCCATCTCTGTGTACTTGGAAAAAGTAGGCTTGATGATGAAGATGTACCAGATCTCATGCTGTATGCTGATGTCCAACTGTAGCGCGTCTAGGAATTCCTTGCCATTGATACTGCCTTGAATTCCTGAAAATTTTGAACTATCCGTAGCCACATCGGCTAGTCTCTTTTTGTAATCTGGGAGCGTCATCAATTTGTCATTTATCACCTTCAAACCAGGAAGACCTTACTTCTGTAGAGCCTCGATCTTGCTGAAAAAACTTTGTACCCCTACATCCATAGCCTGAACCTTTTCTTCTAGCTGTAGCATCAGTGCTCTCTTGGTCAAGAATCTCTTGACCTTAAGGATGGTTTCCATTCTATCCTCAATTCTCATCTCTTCCAGCTCCTCTCTGGTTTTAGAATTTAGGAATTTGATGATTTCATTAGCTTGTGTGGGAATCTCTCCCAGTTCTGATATAATCTTCTCGATGGCTTGTTTACTTCTCTGCACCAACTCATTTTGCTCAAACATAATCTGTATCATTGGCCATATTTCATTCATAGACTCGGTGATGTCTGTCCAGACACTTTCTTTGACTTTGGCCAATGTTTTTCTTGCCATTGTTTGCTTCCAAAGCTGTTGTAACTCTTGTTTGAGATGGTATGACACTTGTTTTTCCTTGGAGTAGCTGGTTTGGTAAGAATATTTGAGTTCCTAAAGTTTCTCAATCTCCTTTTTGAGCCTGCTAATCTTTGTCTTCTGCAAATTCATCTCTTCCATACATTTAGCCAATTCAACTGTATTTTCCAGAGACGTTAGTGGATTCACCGATG
>JASDQU010686428.1:3790-14771 GCA_032191745.1 Picea mariana
TAGTAGTAAGGTTCGGTATCTTGAAAGATATTGTCACTGACCATGGTAGTGACTTCCAGAATAAAATAATGACTTAATTAAAGTCAAAGATTGGGTTTAAATAGGAACATGCGTCCCCCTACTACCTGCAAGTGAATGGTTAGGTTGAAGCTATGAATAAGTCTCTTAATACCATTCTTCAGCGGACGATCAATTCCTCCAAGTCAAATTGGCATTTGATGTTGTATTTAACATTGTGGTCCTATAGAACATATTTGAAGACTGCCACTAGTTTTTCACATTTTCAAATCGTATACGGGTTGGAAGTAGTCTTACCTATTGAATGTCATATCCCTTAATTAAAGTTGGTAGTGGAGTTACTGTTGGACACTTCACCACTTGAGAAACGTCTTCTATATCTTGAGAAACTAGATGAGTAGTGTCATGATGCAGCCTAAGCCAGCAAGGCTCATAAGCAATGAGTCAAGTGCTAGTATGATCAGTCCGTTCACCCTCATATTTTCTCTTAAGGAGATCTTTTCCTTGTTTATGATAAAGACAAATATCCCTTGGTGGTAGGAAAACTCAAACCCATGTGGTTCATACCTTTCATTGTGAAAGAGGTCTTAGAGAAGGGTGCATATTGTATGTTTGATTTTGAGGGAAATTATCTAGTAGAGCCTAGAAATGGGATCTACCTTAAGAAGTACTACTCTTAGGTTGTTCACCTAGGTGGCTTCTTATATATATGTATATTCTCTTATACATTTTTTTCTTTTTTGTCTTGTGGACGTGTAGTTATTTATGTCTTCGTTTTCACTGTGGTAGATTTCAAGTGAATCAGAGGTTTACTTTGGGTTCATGGACGACTCTAGCCAACACACTTTGAGGATTGCTTCCGCATCTTGGTGATTTTCACACCTGGAGGCCAATTGATATCTTTCAGAGGTATTTGTCTAGGCAATGCAACCAATAATGTTGTCAAATATACCATAGTGAGAGAATTGCTACGTGATGCTTTGTCACATGAAATTTCTTGCCTTCATGTTTACTTAGATGCTCATATGGTTGTGTCCCAGTTAAATGGGGTTTACCACATTAATCATCCCACTCTTCACCGACGATTCCATAGGGTACATCTCTTAGAAAGATCTTTTGATTACATTACGTATATACATGTTCCTAGGAGATTTAATCATTTAACATATACTCTAGCTAATCAAGTTTTAGATCGGCATGCTGCTCACAAATAAAAATAAAAGAACACACATACACACGTAAATACATTTGTAAAAAATGTTATCCATAAATCAAGAAAGATATATATATATATATATATATATATATATATATATTAAATGTCCAAAAAATAGTGTTATGAGTACAAAAGTGGGCATGAAAACCTCTAAATTCATCGGTCTACATCGTTGGGATTACACCCTCAAAAAATAAATATAGTACAAAAAGTGCCCTTGGCACATAAATAGTCTGACACTATCTAAGGTCTAGGACTATTGGCATTGCTATAGTGAACGACGATGTTCACAAGACATCGAAAAAATTGGACCCAAGTCCGAGGCACCCCTAATACATGTAGTTGCATAGCCAAGGGGAGATCCTCGATCTCAACCATAGGAACAACACGAGTGAGAGAAGTGAAATTCTGCTCCACTCATCGTAAGAACATATCAGCCTCTCTGGCTGGGGGTCCTTCTACAAATGTTGGTCCTCCTACTGTTGTTGGTCCTTCCTCCGGTCGAGGATGATGTCGAGTCCTGGAGAAGTATGTCGATCAAACAAGCCCCACATCTATAGATAACATATTCATGAGTTAGTACTCTACACATACATAAAAAGGATATATGGAAATTAAAAATTTCATAAACTTCAAAAAATATATGTTACCTATCTCGCCACGCTCTTCTCCAGGAGGCACAGGCATGCCTAGATCTCTGATAAAACTGATCCCTGCATAGGGATGATCCTCTATAACCAGGATCTAACGTGCCCACCATTCAAAAAAATTGTCACCAAATTCCTTTATAGTCCTCCCTCCACCCTGTCTAGGTAGTAAATCTTCCCGCCTAATCATTGTTGGGAAGGAGGCTACATGCCCTTGTACTGTCTCTCTGGGATTGAGAATGGGCACCCTCTTGAAGAAGAAGGAGCATAAAATGGTACCAAACCTAAATTTCTTGTTGGTACACCTACGACACTCTATGAGTTGTCTCTTCATGCATATAATCATGGTGGTACTCTAGTCAAATATTGTTGCCTCCAAACACTGAATTGCACAATGCATATGTGTGTGTGAGGCCTGATGGAGTGCCTCGGATCCAAAAATCCTCCTGATAAGAAGTAAGATCAATCATAGAGGTTGGTGATATTGTGAATCAACACTTGAGAACCCACTTTCTCAGTACCATCCTCAAAGTACATGTTGATATAATCCTCAATGTTCAACGGCCTCGGAGGAAAGGTCCTCAAGTTTAATGGTTCCCCTCTTCTCGAGAGTCTAGTCAGAAAGTAGATGTCCTTTGTAGTCGGGGTCAGTGATTGACCTAAGTTTGCACCCCTGCCCCTATTTTCTCAATACCTTATACCTCCATAAAAAATCATTCCTTTTTTGATTGGTTAAGTTGGTTCCCCATTACTAAATGACTCAGTTTTTATCATTATCTCACTTGACTAATTTTTTGCACCATATTTTTGTTTTCTTGAAGGGTAATTACATGTTATGGTTTGAGTATGAAGTCCTTTTCATCATTCTTATCATTGGTTGAGTTCATAACAAGTGTTATAGTGTTTTATATGTAGAACATGGTTGATTGCAAGAACCAAGTTGTTCTTGCAAATGTGGTTGGCGCGCTAATTTTTAAATTATTTAATAATTTAATGCGTCATTTTAAATGTTTGACTCTTTGAATGGTGCCTTCATACATGAGAGATCATAAATAAGTTCCTCCACACCATTTTTCATGCAATTTCATCATTACATCAGTCATGGTCATGAGAACTGTATTGGTTCATCAAGGCTGCTACAACCTGAACGGAGGGTTAACAACACATAGTTATTGGTTTCAATATGAGGAGACTCAAATTCATTACATTATTGACGTTAGAAATACCCTGTACACCATGGTTTCTCCTCGACAGCAATGTCAGTTGAACAAGACCAAGCCACAAGGTCTTGAACTTTTTGAGTCCATACCTGAAATCAAAAATATTTTTGTGAAGGAAGAATGGTATGAATTCGTTTGTGCATTTGAATGAAACCACACAAGCCTAGATATGTTGTTCACACAAACATTCAATGGTTCCAGACCCAACTTGGGGATACCTAGATTCATACTACAGAACACTTCATTGGAGCAACTTACGCTCTCCTTGTCTATGGGGAAAGATGGTTTAAGAAAGGAAAGTAGCCTCCTGACCTTTGTAATAAATTATTGGTTCCTAAACACCAACACTTTGACTAGAGCCAAGGAATCACTATGTCATGGATAAAGGAATATTGGAAACGATCCCTAGCAACAGTGCATAGGTATATAAAAGGTGAGAGTCGATTTGACATTGTACATTGTTATCACCTTTGTTTCCTTATGCATCTAAGTGGAGATAAAGAGATTAATTTACCCAATTACCTGCATAAAATCCTAACCAAAATGGCCAGGAGGGTTCAAATCCACCATGAATCTTCTCACAGGATCCTATCCCATCAAGGCTTAATTAAATTTCCAGTGTCTTTCGCTTTAGAGGAGCTCAAAATGCCTTGGGGATATTTCTTGAAGTCTATGGAATTGAAAGAGAAGGCACAAGTGACCGATTCACAGAACGAAGGTGATGCAAGTAAAGATAAGATAGATTTTGGGGTTTCTTAAGAGCCTGGGAGCTCGATGAAGCATGTCAAACATGCAACAAATAAGGGGAAAGGCATGTTGTCCCTCGACAAATTTTTTGGAAAACTTTGGTCAGTTTTGGAGGTTTTGGCCCACTTTTGGGACTTCGACATGTTGGTTGAAAGGAGTGCCAGGCGGAGCTGAGATAAGGATCTCACCTATTTTGAAGGTTATGTGGACCTATTAAGGGGTCGTCTGGGCATTGTAATGGGTTTATGGGATGTCGGCCCATGGCTTTTCCCCATGTTTAGGTCATATTATAAGATTTTGTAAAGTATAAATAAAGAGGAATGTAGTGGAGAGGAAGTAGTGCTTTGTCTGAAGGAATGTATGTGATCGAGGCTTTGTGCTCGACTGTGATTTTGTAGAAGGTGCTAAGTGTTGTGATAAGAGATTATGGCTCTCTGCATTTGACCTAGTTTTGGAAGTGTTATCACTCAGTTTGTAGTTTAGGTCAAGTAGCTGAAGGGTAAGGGTCAAACTAGCGTAACAGAAGCTTCCCCACCCACTGTCACCTCGATGGGGGGATCTTTCTATTTAGGGTGGCTAAGCCCAAGGGAGACGTCCCTAGCAATCTGGGGTTTTGAAAGGTAAAGGCTTAAAAGATTAAGGCAACTTTTCCCTTTCACATATTATCACCAAGAAGATAGTCAAATGAAGAAAAAACCACAGGAGAGGCACCTTCTTGCGAGACAAGACAACATTGACACTAATTCATGCAATAGTGGTTAATACTTAATGACTATCAATATTCAATGTACATGAGCATATACAACAGTAATTATTGACGAAGTCAATGATTGCAATAATGACAATGGCATATAATGTTAATTGTCAATAAATGTTGAATAATATAGCTTCTAATGAGAATAATCAATCCTTAAGTTAAATCAATGCATTAAATATCATCAAATGCTCATATATAAAGGTAGTTGCATCAACATCCTAGAAGTGACGTCAGGCTTCTTTAGGGTTAGTATAATAGACAAAGAGGTCAACGTTTTGCAAATAAGCCAATGAAATTTATCAATACATCAATGTCTATCATTAGATGACCAAGCCACAATGTTTTCTATCAACTAAGAGCTTAATAAAGGCATGACGTCATCATTTTCTTCTAGGTTAGTAGATGTTAGGGTTAGTTAGGGTTTCAAATTTGAGAATTTTGAAAGATTGTTTTAGCACAGCAAACTCAATGTTGGAGAGAAAAACCAGTGCCTTAGGGTACTATGGAGTCAAAATCAAGGGCAAGATCTCGGGACGATCAAAATCTAAAGACTAGAGAGTTAGGTTCTATGGTGCTGCAATGGCAGGGCCCTGTTATCCCCGATCTCTAGGGATAACTAGGAGGTCATGTCTCGAGGCCCACAGGTCCTAGACATGGAGTACTGAGAGCAGGATTGACCTGAGCATGGCCCTGGAGGGCCTATCCTTCTTCTTATTCACCAGACTTGTCCTGTTAGTAGTAGCAGCTCCCATCACCATCGACTTGGACTTGCATCAGAGAAGGCTCTTGCTCCATGAGGTAATTGGTCCAAGGTATCATGGTATGTGTTATGTTTCATTATTATAACCTGCTTATATATGCATCAGGTCTCTTACATTTCCGATAACTTCTTGGATCTTACACTAATCCACTTGACCATTGTTAGGGTGATTAACGGGGTGAGCTAGCAAGTTTGTATTCATGGGCTTTGGTTAGCCACCAAAGGGGGATTTGCAGAGCCATCGTCCGCTCCCACCATTCTATCATTTTACATCTTATCTCCCACACATCCATCCCATTCCCCTAGTCTAGCCATTAGGATGACCTTTTGAGGGTTACACTTTGTCCTATGGGAAGAAGGGGTTAAAGGCCCAGGGGGTAAAAGAAGCTGGTAAAAAATAAAATCCATAGGAAATGAAACCCAGAGATGCTTCACCCAGGGATCCCCAAGAAGGCAATAAAAGGCCTCTCGATAAGAAACTAAGGGACCCTAAGAAAAATAATAAAACAAGACCTAACCAAGAGGATGGGAGGTCTCATTACGAGCCGACCCATTATGTTCATAGGTATCTAGTGGTATGACATTGCCATTATCTGGTCACCACGCCAGGGAAATGACCTTTGGTTGCATGGCCAAGGGAAAGGGGGTCTCATCACGAGCCAGCCTTATCATTTCTGCAAAGATACCGGTGGGTACACTGTCATCTCTAGTAACCATGCCAAGGCAGTGTCCTCTAGTCAGACCTTGAAGTAAAAAGAAAGAAAAGCAATAAATAAAGAATAAAGGCAATAAAGGGGCTTGGAAAAAGTGCATCCATGACGGGTACAACTCACCTCCTACAAAGGCACCCACAGACAACACCTACCCATGGTATTACTATGACTGGACATCCCTAGACCATACCACTTCACATACATGGCTTGAATGATCCTCTGTGGAAACTTTCCTTTTCTTATGGATATTATCCCAATAGGTTATTCTGTTGGTTTCTTCAACTTTGTATAGAACATATGTGTAATGTCTTTGAGCTGTTAGAAGATACGATAGGGATTTCATTCATGTATTTGATAAATTTAATGATGAAATATGATTGACATTGCTATGATCCCGAGGACTGATGAGCCCATGGAGGGCATAGTTTTTGATGTGCAGTACCATACCTGGCGGACAGGCATCGGTGGACCGGTACACATGGGGATATGATTAGCTCGGACCTCCATGGGGATGAAGAGCCCATCAGATGGTTGATAGGATGGCAGAGACAGGAAAACATTGTGATGATCCATTGCACCAGAAGGAAGAAGGATGTCAAACCCAGGAAACTTTGGCAGAGCCCGGCCTAGGGGGGATCACCCATTGCAGATGGAACATGTGCCTTTGATGGACAAGATGTCACCTGAGAGAGCTGGGCGTTGTCTGGAGCGTGTGGCAGTGTGCTGAGGTCATTTGGCACATGTGGCAGCTTGGAGGAGCCCTGGAAGGGCCAATGTTTGGCTTTCTGGATGTTGTGCTTGCCCAAAAAGGGACAATGTCTCCCTCAGAAGGGCTAGACGTCCCTCTTTTGCTCACATTATGACAATTTTTTAGCATTTAATGTAAAAACAGTGTAAAATTGGTAGTCAGCCTTGTCGGATGTTTTAATGACCTAAAATTTAATTAGAAGGTCATTGATTGGTATAAATAGAGGACTTTTCCTCTCATTTTAGAGATAACATAACTCACTCTCTTGTGAGAGATCTACTTTTAGTCTTTGTCTTGGTATTTTTTCTCTTGGAAGTAAGGCACAACTCTTTTTTGGAGGATTTTCTTGGCATATTATGGTGTTTCTCTCATTGGAAGGTTTACAACTAGGGTTTGATGAGCATTCTTCATGATTTGTAAGTGAATTTCTCATGCAAAACTTCTTAAATGAATGGTTGTAGGTTAAGTCTCTTACATTTGTTATTATATTGCTATTATATTGCTTAATCTTGAAACCCTAGGTAGCAAGGACACAAGTAGGTCCTTGCTATATGTCCCCATGCTTGAGAAACTTGTTTTAGCCATTGATTAAGGAATATATAGCCTAGCCGTTGCTACACTAATCATCCTTTTTCTGAGTTAGCTTTGAGATATAGGTTGAATAAAGGTGATGTCCTAGGCCTAGTTGATTCTACACCTAGGGTTTTAACTTTTAGGGTTTGAAGGGCCTTGCTATTGCAACACCTTTCTCCCTTAGATTTGTGTTTTAAAGCTAGCTGTTTTGCCAAGAATATTTAAAGAAAGAGGAAGGAGCATGAGGCCTTCCTTAAGCAACACCAGAATGAGCCTCCTTCCCTTAGGGTTTTGATTCTAGGGCCCTGCCATTGCAGCACCATAGAACCTAACTCTCCAGTCTTTAGATTTTGATCCTTTTGAGATCTTGCCCTTACTTTTGACTCCATAATACCCTAAGGCAATGGTTTTTCTCCCCAACATTGAGCTTGTTGTGAAAAAATAATCTTTCAAAACTCTCAAATTTGAAACCCTAACTAACTCTAACGTCTACTAACCTAGCAGAAAAAGATGACATCATGCCTTTATTAAGCTCTTAGTTGATAGAAAATACTATGGATTGGTCATCTGGTGATAGACATTGATGTCTTGATAATTTTCATTGGCTAATTTGCAAAACGTTGGCTTTCTTTGTCTATTGCACTAACCCTAAAAGAAGTTGACGTCATCCTTAGGATATTGATGCAAGCACCTTTGTATATGAGCAATTAATAACGTTTAATGCATTGATTTAATTCGAGGATTGATTATCTTCATATTATTCCAGTGTTTATTGACAAGTAACATTATATGCCATTGTCATTATTGCAAACATTGACTTCGTCAATATTCACTGTTGTTTATGATCATGTATATTAAATATTGATAGTCATTGATTAATGAAGTATTAACAACTATTGCATGTACTAGTATCATTTTTTTCTTGTCTCACAAGAAGGTGCCTCTTCTGTGGTTTTTCTTCATTTGACTATCTTCCGGGCGGTAATCTGTGAAGGGAAAACTAGCCTTAATCCTTTAACCCTTTACCTTTCAAAACCCCAGATTGCCAGGGATGTCTCCCTTGGGCTTAGCCACCCTAAACAGAAAGAGCCCCCCATCAAGGTGATAGTGGGTGGGGAAGCTCTTGTTATTCTAGTTTGACCCTTACCCTTCAACTACTTAACCTAAACTACAAATTGAGCGATAACATTTTGGCGCCGTTGCCGGGGAACACTAAGTCAATCTTCCTTAAATAAAAAATCCTTTGGTAAGCCTTGCCTCAAAGACCTTTCTCTTACAAGCTTACCGGGTGACTCCAATAGACTTTTTTTTTCCCTATTCTTTGATAGTTTCAAGAAAACTATTTGGCGACTCCACTAATATTTCTTAGGGTGCCACATTACTTTCTAGGATATTTTCAAGTTATGGGATCATGGCACACTGGGAACAAATGTATCCAAGTATTGATTTCAGAAGTTTTCAAGGATACCCAAATTACTTTGATACAAAATGGCTAAACAACTCTCCAATGTTTTTGGGCCTCCCAGCTCCTCACATAGTAATTTTTTTGGAGTATTTGAGTGAGATAAATTTGGGAGGAGAGGATGCTGTTATAAAGTTGTTTTTGCTCACCCTTCCATCCTACTTACAAAAACGTTTTAAGAGTTGTTGCAAGGACAGGGGTATATCATCCTTCATACACCTCATTCATAAGTTTATCGACCTTACTAAGCCAGATTGCCAAATGTATCAAGATCTCCTTCAAAACCTCATGGTAACCTTACACCACAAAGGATTCACCACTGAGATTGTAGAAGATCTTAGGAGGGCTTATCATGATCAATACCAAGAATCTTCTGATATAAAAGACGAGGTTTATGAAGACCATTATCAACCCCTTGAAGAGGAGCAAGACCTCTCCCATAATCCAACAGAATGCAACAAAGATATAACCAGAAACATGAATTATGAGGATGAAGCACCAGTAATCGTTCCTCAGTTTGATGAAGCTCCCCAAGATCCTATCACTCCTGCATAAGATGAAGAAAATGAGGTAAGTCATTTTGATTCTTTTGATGATACCTTGTTCTATGACTCAGAGAATGAAGAAGGAGTGGAACCCTTGGATGAGCTAGATCCCCTATGTCTCAAGACTGAAGATGTAGAGGTAAATATTCCACCTGATGATGCTATCCAAATACTTGAAGCTCTTGCATAGGAAGGATTAAATGAGGCAAATTGTTCCCCCTTCCAAGTTTTTAGTGGTTCTTTGCCTTATGATACAGAGAGTAGAGAAGTATTGGATGTTTTGACTCCTCCATGTTATGATACTGATACTGACATAGCTGATTTTTACGAGTTCATACAAGTTGGAAGACGTAGGTGGGATGCGTTTAGTTATGATATAGATCCCATCTATGACATAAAAGGTCATCCCCAAGTGTTGCCTTCGCAACTGTCACAACAAGCTCTTGAACAGTGGCAACAGGGAGATGAGATTTTTGCTGACTCTCCACAAACACCCAAGGTTGACCGAGTACAAAATTTCACTGATGATTTCCGGTCTTACCTTGAGGCCTTTGATGAGTACTCCTCCGATCACTTAGATTTACCCTGTGAAGATGATTATCAACTGCCACTATGCTCGGATTTTGATAGGAGTGAAAACATTGTTTGCCTAAACAAGGATTCTCATGACATTTCACCCCAGCCACCTGTCATTACTTTACCATGCTTTTCCATTAAAGGTGTAGTTGGGAAGTACCTTTTTTTATGTTGATTTTCCTCCTAGGAAAACCCTAGACTCCAAGGGTTGGTTGGGTACTGCAAGTTCCAATCATTTTTTCAACTTTCCCTTGGTAGCTTGCCAGTCGTTTGCTAAATCTTTGTTGATCCCTTCCTTGACTTTATAACATGAGGAAGTCTTAGGTAACCAGTTTACAGGCCCTTTGAGTTAGTTTTCTGAACCTTGTATTTTTCATGACCCTTTCTTGAATTGGATTGAGTACTTTTCTCAGAGATGGACTTGGCAGGATTTTATCCCTCCCACCCGCCTCCATGAGTTAGATTCTGACTTTCCCGATGATATGATGTATATTCTAATTCATGACATTTTTGTGCTTGATTTATCACTGTTTTGGTTTATGATGAAGCACAAAGGCAGGTATCAGGGAACGTTGTTGGGTTGGCTTCACTAGTTGTTTGACTATACCAACATGGAGCCAACAGGTAAGTACAAGTAAGTATGAGTAGGTAGGCATTTCCGTGTATTATACCATCTGCATTTACTGTTTGTTTCATCATATGCATCTGGTTGATTTTTCTCATATGTATACATGTATTATTTTGCGGGGTGGCAATACCACCCCACCTTTTGTCACCGATGCTTCCTTGTCAAATGTGAGCAGGTCTGCAGGTTTATGCCAGAGATGTTGAGGTTCTCATGCACTCTACAGTGAGCACATGTCCCCGAGTTGGAGCCATATGTTATCCCCGATCTCTAGGGATAACTAGGAGATCATGTCTCAAGGCCCACAGGTCCTAGACATGGAGTACCGAGAGCAGGATTGACCTAAGCATGGCCCTAGAGGACCTATCCTTCTT
>JASDQU010686428.1:14871-25757 GCA_032191745.1 Picea mariana
GTTTTGACTTTGTCACCTTCTCTTGATTGGTTTTGAGCTATTGAATACATTGTAAGATTATTTGGTAAAACGTTGTGCTCTTTCCCTTTCAAATTGACTTGTTGATAAGGCTGACGTCATAGTGACTGCAGCAAACTTATATAGGTGACGTCACACCTCTTAGATCTTTTTCTTGGCCTGTAACGTTGTGACTTATATCACCTATATTGATGAGACATTGGGTTATTAGTTGCATCCGTAAGCTAAATTTATAAAACGTTTTACTCATTTGTCTTTCTCATTAATGCTTGATGTCACACCTGTTGTAGCAACAATATAGGTGACGTAGCAAAATTATGTATATGAGTTGATTTGACATATTTATTGAATTGATGATATGATACAAGGTCTAATATTGAACATTGAATGCTCTTGTCTCTTGATGTACTTATTGAAGAAGTGAGTTTGTCTTCATTTGATAATCATTGACTTCGTCAATAATTATATCTATTTATTGCTCATATATACATTTGGAGATAGTCATTTATTCTGAAGTACTAACCCACTGCAAAGCACATTCTCTAGTTGTATTTGTCTTGTCTCGCAAACAGGTGTATCTTCAGTGGATATTTCTCCTTGACTATCTCTTTTGGGCAGCAATCTATGAAAGGGAACTTCTTTGACTTGGTCCATTACCCTTTAGCCTTTCATCAACCCAGATTGCCTAGGGACGTCTCCCTTGAACTAGCCCTCCTAAATAGAAAGATCCCCCCATCGAGGTGACAGTGGGTGGGGAAGCTCCTGTTACACCGGTTTCAAGCCCTGACTCAATCTCTTTAGACCTTTCTTATAAACCGTGCGATAACAGGACCTAGAGTCTTATGAGTACTTGGAAATGGGACCTAGAGTCATAGAAATATTTTCCTCACCCTATGAAATATTGCACATAGGGATTATTCCATTTCCCTATGCAGACTTATCATCCCTATTTGTAAAATCTAGAGACAAACATACACATTTTTTGACTTGTACGCATCTCGCACACTATACAACATGCGTATACACAGGATGCTCCACTACAACCCATGTACATTGGGATTTGTGCCAAAAAATAAAAATTAAATGTTGAGTTTCCATGTCACAATAGAAGATATCTGATCCTTGGCCTTCCATATACTGGAAACATTCCGACTTGGCCCTTCAGTTCAATTTTGAACGCTATAAATGGGCCAATTTCGAGCTATGGAAAAGGATATATAATTCAACTTTGAGAGCAAAGTTACTCTGGAGAAATTGTTTATTTCATATTGAGTCTGCATCCCTTTGTCCTTTAAGTATGAACACAGTGTTCAACCCCCAAGATCTTCCCTTATTGATTGATAAACTCATTGTTTCTCTCTTATGGGCTTGCCTTTGATGGAGGATTGAAGTGGTGGAGGCCTAGCTGGAAGGGACTTAGTTTCTCGGTTTCGAACCATGCCGACACAAAAGTCTGTAAAATTTTCACTTCTGTTGATCATTTATTAATAGAAATACTCTTTTTCCGTCCAATTGATATCTTGAAAATATATCGAATTATTATTCCATGGGTGTATTTGTCATGTTTCTTAATGGATTATGCTATCTAATGTGCTAAACTTTTACATTACCACCATATCCTTGCTTTGTTTGTTTGTTGAGAAGTTGTCGCGGGTATATATCTTTGGGTCGAAGTGCTCAACAGTGGACTTCATCGAACATATGGATGAGGTAGGCCTCTTTATTATCTCACTTGCACATTGGTTTATATAGTGTGGTGTTGGGATAAAGTTTATTTCTGTAGTCATTTCCATCTGTTGTGGTTTATCCTAGACATAGAGAGATTTTCCTTGTAACAGTTATGCATTTTCTTAGTTCTTTGATTATGATGTGTAATGAATATATATATTTTTTCTTAATTAATTTACTTATGTTAAAGGGTAAATGAATGCTAGACTTAACTTACAGTGCTAAGTGCTCAAAGTGCATAATCACTTGTTGTTACTACGCTTATCTATCTTTGATTATGCTATGTGATATTAATGAGGTTAATAAACTAATGCATGTTCACTTCCTAAGTGTTAAAAAAATATTTTGTGAAGTTTTCTTATCAAAGAATCATGTCCCAGCCTAGTTACAGACACCTGCATCCTATAACCCCCTTGCTTCTACCTCGGGTGAGACTTCACCTGCTTTGAAGGTGTTGCCGAAAGGGACGGTAGTCAGGGTTTTGTTGGTGCATTGTTAAGCGTTGAACCTTGGGTCTTCCCCTATTCCAACAAGGCCCCAAAATAAGGAACACTCCCTCGAAATAAAACAAGCATGAGACCTCCATGAAGGAAGAGTCCCCTCGCATGCAACTAAGGTCTACTACGAAAAAGGGGAAGAAAAGAAAAAGCGGTAAATTTTCCCACACGCATCCACCTGCACTAGAAATACCATAGATTTATCTATCATCCATACATTCATAGGAGGATAAGAGAACCCCCATCGAGCAATAACTTAATAAAAATGTGACAAGATCCCATAAATTTGGGGTAAAGTTTATGACAATGTTCATCTTTGAGTGATTTTTTTTTTTATAATGTTGCAGATGAAGAAACACCTGGCCCCCTTCAGTAAATTAACCCTGATCTTCTTGTTGCTTCATGTGATTCTGAGCTAGGACCAAATTTTCTTTAAGTTTATAGAGAATGGCCACACAAACTATAAGATTGTTATCAGCCTCTTCAACCTCGGAGGAACATGACATGTATGAAAGAAACGATATTGTATTTTTCCCATAGATGGCTTCAAAGGGAGTCATGTGTGTGGAAGTATGATAAGAGGTGTTCTACCACCATTTATCTAGGGGTAACCATTGATCCCATTGATTTTCTACTAGATGAAAAACACCAAAAATATGTTTCCAAACACTTGTTGAAAACTTTAGTTTTTCCTTGAGTCTGGGGATTATAGGCGGTGTTGAGATGTAATTGGGTTCTGTTGATTAAGGTTGGTTGTCATTGATATCAACCCTTGAAGAAAGTCCTGTAGTGAATTCTGGTAGCACAAAGGTTTGAGTAATGGACCCAAGTTTGTTTCATGTATAATGGTATGTTTTTTAATATATTTGAAGGTAATACTATTATATATATATATATTAAATTTCATTCCATTTCCCGTGGTATGTGTAACATCACATAACTCTTCATGGTTAGAGAGTTATGGCCATGAGAAGTTGGAGAACCCAAGTTTGGGTAATGGACCCAAGTTTGTTTGATGGATAATGGTATGATTTTTGATATATTTTTAGGTAATACTATTCTATATGGATAGAACATGTCATGCCATTTCTGTTGGTATATGGAACGTCACATAAATCCTCACGGTTTGAGAGTTATGGCCTTACGAAGTTGGAGGACCGTCATATGTCATCTAGAAGCCCCAAAAGGTCAAAGTAGTCATAGTGGTTTAAGAGATTTTAGAAGGTAAATAATAAAGTGAAATTATGAATGTACTATAATTCAAAGTGAATACAAAATAAATTATTTAAATAATAAATTTAATGGAGAAATTATAAGTGGGTTAACCCTAAAATAAGGAAAGTGGGCAAAGCGACCTAGAAGATGCTTCTAAGGAAGCTACTTGGAGAGTATAAATAAGAGGAAAGGCTCTCTCATTTGACATCACACTTGAGCATATTGAATATATATAGGTGACTAAGGTAACCAAAGGATATCTAAGACAAATTTCAGAGGGAAGGTGAAGAAATTAAGGTTGGAATTCAAGGGAGGATAAATTATTTTGATAATGCTTTCTAAGGTATGTTATTTACAGGTCATCTCACCATTTTCACAATAATTTTTTTTCTAGAATGATTCAGACCATGAAATTTATAGGCCATTGAGGACACATATTCAAGTATATGTGGTAACACTTTCAGCTTGTGGGTTTTTGTATTTGTGGAGTTACACTCCATGGAAAATAGGGTTTGTGGCTAGTCCTGAAACTAGTCTAAAATAAGTGTTTTGGGTAAAAACATCATAACTTATTCATAACAGATCCAAATTCAGTAAGACAACATGTGTTGGTTAGAGTACAGTTTGTAGTATTATGTGTAAAATTTTTAGATCCATTCAACAAATATTTCATGTGGGGCACGCTCTACATGGTCTCTCTCTAGAATAAGACAAAATTTAGCAAGGTATGGTATTTTTGCTATAACTCCTTTTCTGAGAGGTTCCAAGTAGTGACACCTGGAGGAATTGCATTAAAAAAATTGAAAAACATTGTGTAGTATTTTCGTATATTTATTCAATATAGGTACATAGCTATGATTATTTCAAGTTAGAGTTGTTGACTAATCTCAAACTAGTCATGTGAGAGTAAAGAAAAGTTTGATTAAAATTCTAGTCTTTTGTTGTGAAAGTTAAGGAAGGTTTGCAGGTATGTGATCATATACACTAGGTCTATTACAAAGTTACAAATAATATTTGGATGATGAAATTGATGAGGGATTTTGGTGAAGGTACATGTTGGGTACATGGTTGAGACAAGTAGTTGATGAGTTGGCACATACATGAGGTGTATAGTTGATGATGTTGGTACATATTGACGAGTCATAGTTGATGAGTAGTTGACACATGATTGGTACATACTTGGTACATGGTTGGATGCACTTGTTTATGGTACAGGTTGATTACAGGTTGTTTGGTACAGGATGGTGCATGGTTGATGCACTTGTTTATGATACAGGTTCGTTACAGGTTGAGGTACACGTTGATGCATGGTTGATGCATGGTTCAGTTTTATTGGTACATGTTTAAAGCGGTATATCTCATAGTGATAGTTTGATATTGGTTTAATCATTATACTTCTACTTCAAGGAGGTTGGACGGGTCAAGGACAAGTGTTTGTAGCCACCTTCCAGTTGTTGTTGGAGAAAATAGGGGGTTGTAGTCTCCTTTTGGTTGTAGCCAGAGAATACAGGAGTTGGAGCTTCTCTTAGGTTGTAGCTTGAGAAACAAGGTGGTTGGATCCTCCTTCCAGTTGCAGTTGGAAAACAAAGGAAGTTGGTTATTCCAATGAATGTAATTCTTCAAGACATATAAGAAAAAACATTATGTGGTTTTCTCCCGATTTGGGTTTCCATGTAAAACATTGGTGTACTATGTACGTGTATGATTGTTCATTTGTTCATTGCTTATTTACTCTATAGTTATTGGATGATAATGCTACATTGATATAACAATTGGATTATATGGTTAAAAATGATTAAATTGATCTATTACTGATTCACCCCCCCCCCAGTAATCCAACAAAAGGTATCAGAGCAGGTTTCTTCAGAAATCATTTTAGCCACTGAAAGGTAGATCATAGAGAGAAACAACTCATATAAAAATGGATTACCACAGTTCAATGGAAAAAATTATGCATTTTGGAGCATAAGGAAGAAAACATATATACAGGCATAGGGATTTGAAATTTGGCAATCAATTGTAGATGGATACACAACACTAGCAGTTCCGCCAACAAATGACAAAGTAGTGAAACTCAGTCAGAATAATTCCAAATCCAAAAATGCACTTCTAAATGGTCTTAGTGAAGTGGTATTCACCAAAGTTGCACATTGTAAATATACTAAAGAAATTTGGGACAAACTTCAAAATATTTATGAAGGAGATTCAAAAGTCAAAGCAGCAAAGCTTCAAACTTACAGAGGTGAGTTAAAACAACTTAAGATGAAGGAAGATGATAATATTGCAGCTTACTTTTTATGAGTTGATGAAACAGTAAATGCAATCATAGGATTGGGAGAAGAAATCAAAGAATCTGTAATTGTTCAAAAAGTAGTAAGATCTCTTCCTATGAGATTTGACCCTAAGATATCAACACTAAAATAAATATAATATCTAAACTCAATAAGCATGGAAAAATTACATGGAATCTTCACAACATATGAAATGATAATTTAATAGGAAAACCCAGATATAAAAGAGGCAGCCTTCAAAGAATCCACAAATTCAAAGAAAAAGGGAAGGAAAAAATAAGAACATAGCAACAACAGTGACATCTCGGAAGATGATCAAGAAGTGGCCAACTTTGTCAAAAGAATGAACAAGGGAACTGACTGTAGGTATAGAGGTAAGATTCCTTTAATTTTTTTTAATTGTGATGGTTCATCGGTTGAGTGGCTCCACTCCTCAAAACAACACACATAAATCTATTACTATATCACTATAGAAGGAAGACCAACTTATTCTTGGGGTGCTCCAAAGCCCCTACTTCCAAAGAAGGATGGTATTGTAGGATTGCTAGTTTTGGGAAGGGTCGAGAAGATGAAATTAGTAACAATCGAGTGGATACAGGTTCCCACCTAAAGAGAACACATGCTATACTTTCTTCACTCATTAATCCCTTCCCATTAATCGAGGTAGTGGCATTCCTACCTCTCGATCCGATATAGGGCCTTATTCTATTGGTTGCACATCAATCATTTCCCCTTCACTTCATGGTCATGGTGATCCCTTCTATTTTATGACCAAGATGGAAACCTCAGAATTTTCCCTTAAGAAGACAACCCTAGGGGTCATTTTGCTAAAAAAATTCCTTATAAGAAAAAGAGAAATGATGAAGGTTACTCAAAAGGAAAACAAACATATAAAGGCAAAAGAACCACAAAGAAAGTTTTGAAGAACAACTTATGAACCAAAGAAGACATCTCATCATCAGATGAAGATGAAGTCAGTGACAATGAGACAGAAAGAGTTCTATTCATGGAAGTACAAGACTCTAATAAATAAGACTCTGAAGAAGAATATGAATAAGTCGAAGAAGAAATTGAAGAGGAAAAAGTTGACTACCGAGAGGAATTAATGTGTTCCATAGAAGTTATTAGAAGAGAAAAGAAGAAAAACTAGACAAGAAAGAAGACACTCAAGAACTAGAACAAATGATCACAAATTTGAAGGCTCAAATAGAAGAAGATAAAAGAATTGAAGAAGCACTCAAAGAACAACTAGAATAAAAAGTCAAGATCATTGGAAATTTGGAAGCAAAGATTGTCATATTAAGAAAGGATATTCAAAAGAAAAATATGAAGAATAGCTCAAAAGTTTTGGATGACATTATCAACAATAAAAAATCTCATTATGACAAGTTCGAGCTTGGATACAATCAGACAGAAAAATGATCAAGCTAGAAAACAACAGAGAAAGAAACATATCCAAAAATATTTGCAGAAACAATCAAGGGGGATAGGAAGATCTACATGGATTATTACAGGGACACTCCTCTACCAAAAAGATTCAGATTTCATAATCAACAACCAACAGGTAGGCCTCAAGAAGAAGAAGAATTCATAAGAGTACCTCCTTTCAAAATATCTTCAACTCCTAGGTATCAAACTATATTTTTTGGTTTATGTTATGCATGTAATAATTTTGGACATAAAGATGTGAATTGCAGAGATAACAACATGAACAAAAACAAATTTGAAATTCATACACAAATGGGTTATCCAAGAAGGCCTAGTCATGAAACACAGAGAAGAAGTTACAACGGGTTTGAATATTTGAGCACTGAAGTGGAATGTTACAAATCTAACAATTTTGGACACATGGCAAAATATTGCAGAATGAAATTCCCTCTTAAAGAACTGCAACAGAATAACAACAGTCATAGACATGAACCTCAGAAAAGGACATGGATAAGAAAGAGGGATCATTATAGAAATGAAGAATGAACACTCGCTCTACAAGCTAAGCAGAAGAAACGTGGTTGGTATGTTGACAGTGGGTGTTCAAAACACATGGCATGTGATAGAGACATATTTCTTACATTATGAAAGGAAAGAGATGGATCAGTCTCCTTCGGAAATGATGATTCAGCCAAAATCATTGGAAAAGGCACAGTCATAATTGAGAACAAGAATACAAAGGCGGAAAATGTTATACTAGTAGAAGATATGAAACATAATCTTCTAAGTGTGAGTCAAATGTGTGACCAAGCTCATAAAGTTACTTTCGATTCACAAAAGTGCGATATAAGAAAAGAAGGTTTAGGAAAATTGATTGCTACAGTTG
This sequence comes from Picea mariana, assembly GCA_032191745.1. Lineage (NCBI taxonomy): Eukaryota > Viridiplantae > Streptophyta > Pinopsida > Pinales > Pinaceae > Picea > Picea mariana. Next base: position 22,935 of record JASDQU010686428.1, read on the forward strand.
CAAAAACTTCAAGAAACATATATTTGTTAAGTGAAATTGGAAATGAAAAGTGTTGTCTAGGAAATGAATATGAAAGTTGGCTATGGAATAGAAGAATGGGTCACATACATTTTTATAACCTTGTCAAAGTATGCAAAAGAGAATCAGTCATAAAAATTCCCTAGATCACAAAACCAACCAACACTTTATGCAAACATTGTCAAAGAAAACAAAGGCCAGGTTCAAATCAAAGGAATATTCAACGACAAGACCACTGGAAATTGTGCATAATGATGTAGTTGGACCAACTACAATAAATGGCTTAAAAGGTGAGAAATAATTTATTTTATTAGTTGATGATTATACAAGAATGACCGCAAATTGATTTCTCAAGAATAAGTCAGAAGCTTTTGAAAACTTCAAGATCTACAAAGTAATGGTTGAAAATGAAATGGATTCAAAAATCAAATGCTTGAGATATGATAATGGAGGAGATTTCACTTCAAAGGAATTTATGGACTACTGCAACAATCATGGAATAAAAAGACAATTCTCCATTGCTAGGACACCTCAACAAAATGGACTTGTTGAAAGAAAGAACATGGCAGTATAGGAAATGGCTCGAACAATTCTAATGGATTCCAAATTGACATATATTTTTTGGACACATGCACTGAATAAAATAGTTCACATTCAAAACAGAGTAATGCTCAGAAACAACACTCACAAAAATCCTTATGAGCTATGGAAATTAAGACCAAATAATGTAAAGAACTTCAGAGTTTTTGGAAGCAAATGCTACATCAAAAGAGAATATGGTTGTTGTATCATTTTCGCCACTTGAACGAGCAAAAGAGGGACACTTGCAAGTCCAGTTGGGTTAGTTGAACTGTAACGATCCTCCTCATTTCGACGACAACCTCTTATAACAAGTGAAATTTTTTTTTTTGTGTGTGTGTGTGTACACAAGGGTAACAAGAAATTATACTCTGCTCCGCCACATGATGACAAATTATGATGCATACAACTGCGATATCAACATAAAGATCTAAGATGCACATCAACATCTGCTAGCAATGAACAACAATCACTCGACAAAATAATAAGACTGACTACCCACCCATCCTACCCTGCATTGGTTAGGACCTCCAAGACACATAAGCAACGCAAGCCCAGGTTCCCATCGATTTTAACCATTTAAGGTCTCAAGGCTGGCGACTGTTCTGAGGAACATAGAGGTGTCTACATCCCACCTGACACAATCAATACCAAAACTAAAAATGCTAAATCTACCAACATCAATAATTAACTAAGATTCGTTCTATCAACCAAATTCAATTTAACCAAGGGTGAGAGTAAACTTTACTGTAATTCATCATACATTAACTTTAATTAACCATGCATTACTAATCTAGTTCTAAATCAATCCATCATCATCAAGGTTTGTTAGTGCATTAGAACACAATTTAATTAATCATTCTATCTACAAGGCGCAAGAAATCCGATTTACAACCAATCACAAACAATCCAAGCATCTAGCTTAATCAACCGAGTCTACGATCATCGATCTCATCATAGAATAATCTGGTTACAAATGAGGATGGAAAAGTTTAATCATTCTAGATTGTCATGATTGCAGTCCTAAATATCATTAATTAGAACAAGTTACTTTATCTGGACAAAATTACAATTAAAGATACAAGTAATGAATGCCTTGTAAGTATCCCATGTATATCAACTTGATGTCAAATATATGTAGTCTAAATCTATAAGTACTAATTAATTGAAGAAGTTTTAATTACATGTGTTAATGATATACTAAAATTAATGTATATAAAATGGTGCTCTCAAAATAAAGTAAAATCATCCCATATCCCTCATAAGAATATCTCTTAAAGGTCACTTGTTAATTTATCAAGAATGACTCTAACATTCCTTCACCTTCCCAATGAGTTAGTATAATATAAAAGTTAAGTTGTTATTCAACACTTTATTGAACTTGATATCTTCTTTCCCAGGCCTTACTTTATCACTTAATATTCAATTGAAAAGGGTTAGTTATGGTTGAAGTTGAGAGCATAGGGTAGTTGATACATTTCTTCCCTAAAAATTCAACTATTCAATAATATACGGTTAGAAAACTAGATGGATTTAATAGAGAAGGTACGAACACATTAAGAATACTAACTTAAGACAAGATGGGAGTATCATTATCGATTATCATAAAAGAGGGAATATTTTAACAACCCAAAACCTCATTCGCTTCATTAGAGGACACGGCTATCTTTCCACTCTCTTTATTATATAACAGAAATATTTAAAAGGCAGAAGGGATAAGAAAATATATTAATCAGTAAGGAGTAAATGCTAAAAATGAAATGGATCTTATTGCTGTCAAAAAGTGTCATAAAAGCAGCCATGAAGATTTCTACCAGTCGTGCCATAAAGATACTACCAGTCTACAAAAACATTAGTGAACAGGCTTGATTACCAGTCGCTGTCCACGTCACTTAGAAATTCACAGTCACACATTACGCTTACCTCCGTGATTGATGCATTAAGTTGGCAGGGTGGGTGACTTTAGCTTCACTGAGTGGAACAAGGTGGGGAATCAATGTTTAAGGTTGTGGCCACGTCGTGTAAATGATGTTAGATTTTAACCTTGCTTCCAACATTTATCGCTTTCCCTACCAGCCAATAAGGTGCTAGCCATGAAGGCTAACAAGAACTAGGTGTAACACTTAGCATTCATTATCTGGCATATGTGTGGTGTGATTAGTAATGTAGTTGTGAAAAAAAAACGTTGGGTGAACAGTGGTATCACTGCGGGTAAACAGTGTGAAC
>JASDQU010686428.1:29211-54591 GCA_032191745.1 Picea mariana
AGGTCTTTGACCATCCCCCCACTCGGATTCAGCTCGGATTTGAGGGTCAAATCAGCTTGGGAGCTGAACCAAAAGTGGGTGAGGGGCTAACAAGAACCTTAAATGCATCGTTCATAGGAGTGTGCATATTTTATCGTACAAAGTCGCACATCGGGCACATGTGCACTCTTTTGGCTTGTTTGGCATGCACACGTGCACACGCTTCATTTAGTATTTCTGCACATGTCAATTTTATAACTAGTTGTATAGTTTCTGCCTTTTGGAAATGCTTTTTTGGGGCTACATGCGAACTATAGGTGTTTGGAGATGTTGGATTCCTGTAACCATTTGTGGATGAAATTTCAGTGATAATAGATTCCCCCTGATGTGTGAGGTTAGGAGCATATGTATAGCCAAAATAAATCAATGTTTCTTCTACTGAGAGTACCATTGTAATAAAGAGTGTTGAGAGGAACTGTAAGAGTGATCCATTGGAAGGAGAGGGGAAACTTTGGGACCCAAAACTTTCTCTTGGTGTGGGAAAATCAAATCTGTATACAAACGAGGCGAGCATGCCCCATGCTCGTGTCATGGAACTCAAAAAAATGTAAGAGAATAATTGAAGCTACATGTTGATGTAGATAACTGCAGTTCCCTCCAGGGAGTTTTGATAATGAAAGATGACAATTTTGATGGTGAACATACTCTGAAAAGAGGTGATGGCACCTGTAATAAGTGTCAATGACTCATAGGCATTGATGGCCTAGAACATTTAGAGGTCTTCAGCTACTATAAAACAATTGAAATAGATGCAAAGTAAGACCCACCATAACATTATATTATGTTGGCGTCGGATGGTATGGGGGTTAATGACAATAGAGAGCAATGATGGTTATCTCTGTTGTTATGGGTGGGAAATCCATCCTACAGACTAACACTAAGGGTTTTTATCATGCATGAAAAAATGACCTAAATATTATTACTTCTTACCATCATCCCATGCCTAAACCCCCATTACTCATATGTAAATACAAGGCTCAAGAGATTAAGTTGATGTATCTTATTTTTCATGTTTGATGTCGATCCCTTTTCGCGCTTGGTTGTTCTTTGACTGTAACTCTCCTCCCAATGCTGACCTGCATTCACAAAAGACAAACAAAGAACTCCGCATGCATTTGATCTATGAACTAATGGGTTAGAGATTTAATCAATTGTGCAATAAATATTCAAATAATGACAATCTCATATGTCAGGACGGGAAAAGAAATTCTTTTATTAACTTCACAATGATACCTTACAATGATAAAATCAGCTACTGCTCCTCGATCCTGGTCCTGGGCTCTTCTTCCACTGTCTTCCAACTGCTTTTCTCTATACTTCTCTTTGCACAAGGATAGCTAAAGGTTGGGACAAAGGGAATGCTCAATCGGGTATAGTTTCCTTACTATGATTTTCCTCCTTTCAAATGGGACCCCTACCCCTTCTTTTATGGGTTAGAAGGAGCTAGGTATTTGGTCAAATGACCAGCCATGCATGGCCGAAAGGTGTAGTTAACTTACCCAAAGTTGTGTGTTTCATTAGCAACTTTCCTTTTTTCATGCTTTTGTAAGTACACGCTGGCTGTCTTGGGTCAGCTATCATGTACACACATGCAGTAATTGAGCAAGGCACGTGGGGATTTATAAAAGGGATTTTTAAGAAAAGTTGTTTAGTAGTGTTTTGGAAAAGAATTAATTTGAGATGGCATGATGCCAGGTAAGCATGTCTGGTGAAAATTAGGGTTATAAAAGATTCCTCCTAATGTGTGAGTTCAGAAGAGAATCTGATGGCTGAAATGCATTAACAATATTCACCAACATTCCAAACAAGTGAGCCCAGAGACCAGAAATCGAGAGGTTCCATCTGCAAAATAATAATTGTCTCACCGAGGCGGGCATACCCATGCTCGGGATGAAATAAAATCATGGCCACCAATCAAATACACTATATATCCATGTCATATAACTATGCAAAGTGTAGCCGTGAGCAATACATAGGGGAGCTACATCTTGAAATAAAAAAGATATACATGTAGAGTATCCATCTCCTAGAAGCTAATAAGGCCTGATGGCTGGAGAGGAGGTCTTTAGAGATTGAGAAACAACTTCAAAATATTCAAAACTCAGGTAGTAGTGTAATATGAGTGTACGAATTCACTACCTAGAGGTCTTTGAAGGCTCGTCGATCATGGAATAGAGAATCTTGATGATCAGACTGAAGGCTTTAGTGATCTCAAACAAAGATTTGATTGGAATTTTGGAATGGCCGGGCATGAGGGAAAGAGACAAACTGCAGAGGGGCCAACTCAGGCTGAGAATAAAAACTTCCCTTGGATAATCACATGACAAAAGATGAGACTCGAGTAGCATGGCATTAACATAAGTTTATGAAGCAGGAGGCAATGCAAACTCTCCATATGTTTGGAAGAATAACCAAATGGAAGAGGACATAGCTCAATGTAGTGGGAATAGCTTCCTAAGGTCATATTAAATCCCATGGTTTGATGGACTAATAGAAATATGTGCTTTATCCAAGGGTGAGTCATTGTGCTGCCAATACAAAGAAAATACTTTTCCCTTCCTCTTTTTGGGGTATATTTGATTTTTTTTGTCTTTTTCAATAATTTTCAAAAAAGAATAAAAGAATGCTACATTACAAAGGAGGAGTGAGTGTCACAAACATATGAATTCAAGGCACAAAGACAAGACTAATGTTCAAAGCAAGGACACTCGGGAAAAATCCCTCCTAGGGCCAAAGGTGTCAAGACGTAGAGGCGAAGTGCTATAGGGCTTGCGTATATGGAATGCTTCAGATGGTTCAGTTGAGAGAAAGATAGAGTTGACATTAGGCCAAAGACGTAGGTATGAAAATGCGATTAATAAAACACACAATGGTAACATCCTTCGATGTAAGTTTTACGACCCCAAAGAAGGTAAGATCGACGGTTTTTCATATTTAGAGAGTCTGAAAAAATGTAAAAGGAGAATCCAATGGGGTACATTTTTTGAAGGTAGTCTAGTTGATTTGAAAAAGGGGTAAACTAGTACCAACAAGACGTCTATTCAAAACCATTTTAATGAGTGTGATAAAGACGAGATCACTCGGCCATTTTTTCATTTTTAAGGAGTTTGAAAAAAGATTAACTATGGACTCCATCAAGAATGTTCTTCTAGACCATTTTAACGAGTGTGAAAGAATAAGGTCACTCGATGATCTTTTCAATTTTAGGGAGTCTGAAAAGATCTTTAACTATGGACTCCATGGGGGTTCCTTTTTCGTAAATTTAGTCCCTCGGGCCCGAAAAAGGGTTAAAATTATACCTAAGAATACTCTTCTAGGGATCCGAAGCCTCTAGAGTATACCTTTGTTCGTACAGTTGACCGTCCGGACCAAAAAAGAGGTAAACTACCGATGGATAGACGTGACTTCAAATTTCAGTCTAATGAGTGTGAACGGCCACAATATCGCTCAACAATCTTTTCATGTTTAGAGGGTATGAAAAGGGCTTAAAAGAAGACTCGTTCTATTTTGGGAGTCCCGAGGGTGAGGTCAAGAGTGATAAAGAGTCATGTAAATGAGGCTCAAACTCATATTCAGTCAAAACTAAAAGGACTCCCGAGCCTACAGTCATTAGTGACAACATGAACACCATAATGCAACTAGGATCTACCTAGGGCATCCATGTTCTAGTAAGCTCTACCACCAAATCACAACACTCCTAAAGCAACAATGATGGTTCTGTGTTGTAACGTGGTGGGATTGATCATATGGAAAAGGGATAAAGACAACGAGATACAAAAGTAGGGGTGGAAACCTAACTTATATGCTCAAGTTGGCCATCTGAGATTTTTACCCATGGACCGTCAAAAGTGACCCAAAACTCCAAAAAATGTACTGATACCTGAACATAACTTTCCATAGAAACTCTTGAATCACTCTAAATGGTTTTGAATTTAGAGAAAATGATAAGTGGGGCCAAAAAAGTGACAAAAAATGGCCAAAAAATCTATAAATAGAAGCTGGCAGCGCATTATCACCATTGTTGATTTGGAAATTGACTCTGCAGCAAAACCCCCCTTTGGTAAAAGTGGTGATTCTGGGAGCTACATTGGACGAAATGACCATCCGTCTGGACCAAGTAATTATAAACTACCCCCTTTTGCCTTCTAATTCTTTATATATGCATTTAATTTGTTTTTTTGGGGGGGCGTTGACCTTTAAAAGGTCATCCCTAGATCTACGTGGGCTGTCTTATGACAGCTCGTGTGTACACTCATTTTGTCTAATGTTAGAGCGCGTGTACACGTGATTGTCATCACAAAAGCCCATGTGGACCCCCCAATGAGTTCAAAAAAAGTTTCAAAAGCAAGCCCTAACCCTCTAAAAATTTTCCCATGTGCAGGATGCATGTGCACTGGAGAGAACGAGAGCATGACGATATTAGCACACTAGTTGGGGAAGACCCTAACGCTATGGTGGTGTTAATGCAATGTGTCTTGCTCAATTTTTTTCCGTGTCCTTTCATGAGAGCACAACCTAGGCTACTGAATGCCTTGATTGAATACTGGCACCCTGGTGCAGAAGATTTTATGTTAGAGGGGCAGTCGCTGGTGCCCACTATAGAGGATATATATTTTTTGACTGGCCTCTCCAGTAGAGGGGAACCAATCAATTTCCGTACATTTCCTTCTGGGCCTCACAATATATCAGAAATGATAGGACTCTATTGTGAGGCGGGTATAGACCGATCGAGCTCGCAGGTGCCAATAAGCAGGATCATCGATTTATCATTGTGGTCGATTGTGTTTCTTAATGGCCAAATGACTGGTTCTGCAACTCTACATCAGGCGTCCCATGCACAGATGAACTGTGCAGTCCAACACTCTATCTTTCCTAATCTAGATTTGGATCTTCCCTTTCTATAATTTTCACGATTCCCTAAGCCATTTCCTCTATCCTTTTGTCTTACCCTATTCTCCATGTTTAATGCAATACTTGATGTCTCACTTGTGCTTTTCCATCGCATTTCCTCGCAAAAGATAACACAAACAACATCATCAAATTTTAAATTATTTGAACCAGAGACAGAGTTACTTACAGCCAGGACCAAGTTGTTCCAACTTTCTGGCAATGAGCACAAGATTAGAAGAGCCTTGACCTCATCATCAAAGTCCACTTTTACATAACTTAGTTTAATAGTAACTGTATTAAATTCATTTAAATGATCTACAACGTACCCACCTTATAACATATTCATATTAAATAATCTCCTCATTAGAAATACCTTATTGGGTGCGAAGGTTTTCTCATACAGTTTATCCAATGCATCCATCATCTTCTTCATTGTCTTTTCATTTGAAATATTGAAAGCCACCGATGCTTCCAGGATTAGTCGTATCGTTCCTAGTGCCTTTCTGTCAAGAACCTCCCATCCTTCATCCTTCATGGTCGTCGGCTTATTTGTTATTCCACCCAATGGTAGGAAAAGATCCTTATAAAATAATTAATCTTCCATTTGCATCTTCCATAACTGGTATTTTTGGTCATTAAATTTATCGACCCTAAACTTTCCATCTTCCACCATTACTCCCACTCGAACCAGGAACCATATTTTCCTGGGAGTTACCTTTCGCTCTGATACCAGTTGTTAGAAAAACAAGATCATTGAGTAATAAAATAAAATAAAATGTGGAAATAAAACACAGAATATACACAATACAATAGAGACACATATACATGGTTCACCCAGTGTGGGCTACATCCACGAGAGAAATTGCCAGGTCCTTCCTTTTTATTATCTAGCAAATGACAGGATACAACCTACAAAACACCCATTGTAACTTCCTCTTCTTTGTTTCATAGAATCCTCTATCATAATACAATATTCACAATGATACATGGTTGAAATAAATTTCCCTCATGAAAAGAGGGTTTCTTTCTAGGGAAAAAAACCCTAACATAACTTCTATTGTCTTATCTGCAACCTTATAATGAACGGTCCATTTTTACTATGAAATTACAATATACATTTACAAGGAAATTTTTTCATCGAGGGATTCACCCCTAAACCCCTGCTTTCCCCCAGACCCCACAGGGGGGATAGGCCCCCCTGCAAATCCCTCACATGGAGGTATGTACAGTCTTCTAGGGTGTAATGTCTTCATGGGGTATAAACATGACTGGAAAAAAAAATAATACTATGAATTAGGAACATAATCAGGCTCCACAACCAACATAAAATTGGTCATTGATCTACATCCTTTGTTGGAGAAATTACATTATCATTGGATTGGTTTCTGGTGTGGGAGATATACATAAATCTGGTCCAGATTCTTTGTAATCCATAATTTCTGGTTCGTCAACCAGTTGATGGATGTTAAATTGTGTGTCACTACATCTGTCGGGTGTCTTCGCGACTGCTATTGTTGTTGACTATGGTCGATCTATTTTTTTCTCAAACTTCTCAATATCTCTTACAGGATGACCCTCCCCAGACATCTTTCTATTCGACTTTTTTTTTTCCACTGGTTATGAAGTTCTTCTCTTTTATGTTGTCTTTTATCTCGTTATATTTTCTAGATATTCGCTAATTTCTTACGGGCTTGCTTCCCTCTTGACGACATTTAGGCTCAAGAAATGCTACTTCTTGTTTTTATGGCCTCTCTCAGTCTTGACCGACCCCCCATTGTTGACCCGAATTACTCTAAGTTGAGAGAGTTGGCCATATTTATTTCTTCAAGAAGTAATACCAGGCTTATCTTGTATCTTTGCACTTTGCATCAATAAATGTTTCCCACTTTTTGTCTCTTTCTTGGAAGTTTCTATTTGGTAATGGTGTGCCTAATCTTGGTCAATATTCAACGATATCACCGAAACCCTTGTCGAGAAGGAATTTATGAAGAAGCGTTGGAAGCATGTAGAAAAATCTGTCATGCAATTCGGTATAGAATTTATCTTTTATTTTGTCGAGGGATGTTTGATATTCAATGGATTGTTCAGAAATATAATATTCAATAATTCTTTTGAGCGAGTCATGTAGGTTTGTTCTTCCTCCGTTCATCCACTTTAGGCCTAAATTCTGGTAAAGTGTCAATTTATGCATCACCTAATCTGTTATTGTGCTAAAACAATGCTTCTGGGATAGCTTCAAGGAATCTTTCATGCATCTCTGAAAATAACCACGATCTTGCTTCGACTAGTGAGAGGTTATTCCTTCTTGTGTAGTTTCTGATGTAGTTCTCGATTTTCCACTCCCACCACTCACATATTTCTTTTTGATTTAGCATTTATGCACCCTTATACATGCTGAAGTTCATTTATCCGACAACATAACTAATGTTGTAATCTAGGGAAAAGTAGGGAGTGTTAACACTAGAACCCTACATAGCCATCATAAAGATACATGCATACACATAGACATATATAGACATACATAAGTAATCAGAGCCCAAAGAATATTCCTTCTATTATATTATAGATAGTACAACACAATTACATATAACCTCTCACATGAAGCTATCTGAGCCTTCATGTGCTTATCTATTTATACCTCTATCAAGAAGTTGTAACTACTTAACTTCCTGGGTCGATCGGTTAATAGAGACTCTGACCGACTTCTACTTCTAACTATGTCAGTCGACCGACAAATTCTAAGTTGATCGTTGGGTCTAGTCGACATGGTCGACTAGCCCCTACAACAATGACTATGTGAAATGTGAGTGTTTCTAATAGTGGTATGTTAGTTTTCATGTAAAATATAATTCATATGTTCCCATAAGTGCAAGTGTTGAGTACATAAGTGATGGAATTTCATTAAAAAAAAATTGTATAATTATAGATAATGCATTGTTCTTATGTACAACTATTGTTTCAAGATTTATGTTGTTAAATTATATTTTTTTAAATTATTAAAGTCATTGTGTCCTTGAAATTATGAGACCATACATGATTCCAAGGTATGAGGGCCTTAACATAATAAAAATATTGTATTCTTTAGATTGTATATCTCTGTCTATACTAGTGCAACATATAACATTTTCTAAAAATGGGTAAGGCAATAAAAAGTTATAGAAGGAATACAAGATGTATGTATTTCAAGATTTTGATACATGTTAAGACATAAATAAATTAAAACAGTAAACAATATTAATATTTTTTTTTAAATTATATATTTAGAATCTACATATTCGACTCTGTATGTGTCTATAGTTTTATCAATGATGGATTTTATTATCACACTAAGTTGCCTTGGGTTTTATTTTTTCTAAACCTTTAGATTTTTTAATTTTGATTTGTTTCTTAAAGGTGTGATTTATTTAGGTTACCTTGATAAATAAAGGCTTAATTCATGACTCAAGTTTTGATCCTCACATAAACTTTTGGCCTAGGTTAATTTTCTTGGCTTATGTTTTGACCCCCTTCATGACTTGACACTAAGCCTGACTCACCCCACAACCAACTTGACTTGACATGTCACTTTCCTCACTCATGCCTTTGTATCCTTGCCATGTTGTCCCTTTGTCCTATTCTAATGGTCAACTTAACTTTTTGAAAAGGGAGTGCTACCAACTCACTAGGAGTTTCCGTACTACACTCCATGTCCTTCATCCTTTACCATGATTTGTTATTATAGCATTGATGTCATGTCTACCTTGTTTTCAACACCGTGGTTAGTTAAAATATTCGTTTGAGGATTCAATATTTATGAGCTTTCTAACGGTTTTCAAATTTTAAAAGTTCAAAACTCTGCACTGCAAAAACTACCAGTTCAGACCAGTTGGCAGTGGCACTATAGGATCAGATGCTGAGGTGGATTCAAAAGTTGAGCTGCTCATGATAATCTCTTAAAAATTCGTTGAAAATCCAAGTTATCATCATTCTCCAGGTATTCCATGGTTTCCCTCATCTGCATATCAATTTCAAGGAGTAATTATCGCTTGAAGTTTTGGTAGTGATCGTGCCTACAAAATTGGAGGAGGTATTTTCCATCACACTTTCCTATTAGTCTTTCTTTCACCCAAACCTCCAGTCAGCATCCCCTGGTTTTAATTTTTAATACATTCATTTACCATTCTCTTGAGTTTTGAATACCCAAGAAAAATTCACCTCTTGTTTGTGCATTGTGCTACCTAAAATCACTGTTGAACTATGATGCATTTTCCCTTGCTTCCTCTACCATTTGAATTGGAGTGTTTTTAGCCAGTTTTCACAGACTATTGCAGTAATATCCTCCTTCGGATTATTATTCCTCTGCTTTAATATCTGTAAATAGTCAAAGGGAGGGAAATTTCCAGCCATTGTATTCCTGGAAAAGGGCAACCATTATTCACTATCAAAGTCTTTTTGAAGACTGACTCATTTGTTTTCCTGGCCATCACTGCACCATAGCTTTTAAACCTTTCATCCTAAACTATGGAGACACATTAGAAGAAGAAGTCGCACAAGGGAGGTAATGTGGTTAGAACTGAGCCTACATACATGCATTTATTTGAGGCAAAGCCCATGGCTAGAAAAGTTTTTCAAAGGGTGGGTTGCCTTACTTTATACCAAAACATGAAGAGGGGCCATCATGTGGCGGCCAGGCAATTTGCCTCACATTTTTATGGCCTGATGACTAAGGTAGGGTACCTAGAGTTTGAGGTGTTTGAGATCTCTATTTTAAAAGCCACAGGGATTCCTATCATAGGAGAGAAATGGTTTAAATCCATGGCTTTGAATGTAACATTTTATAAAGACTTCCTTAAGCCAGAATATCAAACTGACAACCTATCCAAAGGGGTACCAAGAATTGATCTAGTTGAAGATTTTGATAAGATGTTGAAGATAATACAAAGGTACTTGACATGTGAAGGGAGGTTTAATACACTATACCAGTACCATATAAGGATTCTATTGCATTTTACTAACAAAGATAAAATTCATGTTCCTTTATATTGGTTGAGAAGGAGGCCTACCATTCTCCACAGAGAGACCTTTCACCCCATTCTACACCAAAATTAGAAGAGGTCCCTTCCTCTACTAAATTCATAGCCAAGAAAGGAAGAAAATTATACTTATCTTCATCTCCTTCAATAGCCAGTAAAAAAGTCAAAAGACCTTTCACAAGATCATCAGTTCTCAAGGAGGTTGTTGAAACACAAGCCCTATCACAGGTTTCCATTCTGAAAAAAAAAAAAAGATAAGGGAAAACTCATTTAAAATCCTATTGCGATGAAAGAGGTGGTCCCTGTGTAGCAGGAAGATGAAGCCATGAATAATCCTATTACTACTAAAGGGAAGTATGTTGATGTGCCAAAGGGAAGTCCTCCTTCCATAAGAAGGAGTGTCAGGTTGATGAAGTGATTGGTGAAAAGTGAGCTCCATTTTTTAGAATGGCCCCTTTTTGCAATGATAAGTGATTAAGGAAGTATTACTTTTGCCACTTATACAGTATTTACAGGCTTCTAATGCATATTGCTCAGGGTTTTTGGTGTTTTTCAAAGAGTTAATCTCTTCAATAGAAATATCACAGACATTCAGTAGCGCTATGGCGCTATGTAATTGTCTAATTCACATATACTATCAGTATTCTACCTATAGCACTACGAAATTGTCTAATTCACATATATTATCAGTATTCTACATATAGCGCTACCTAATATCCTAATACTAGTGTAGTGATGGTGTTGCTAACTTCCTAGGGTGCTACCAAATCTGTTAAGCAGTGAAATGATGGTGTTGTGAATTCAGCAGGGCACTACCAAATTCATTTTGAGTTCAGGCGCTACACATTCAAAAGGATCATTTTAGCATTGGTTCTACCAAATTGCATGTGGATACATAGGCAGGCACTATCAAAATTCACACAGAGAATGAATTACATAGGATTTGGAGCTAACAAAATTTAACAAAGGATGAATTTCACACAAAGATACAAAGGCTACCAAATGACACTACTAACAGGTACCAGGAATCAAGGGGTTCAAATTATCATCCTTGTGAGTGGTTGATGATGTGGAGAATGGATGAGATGGTAGCTGGCAGCATGATGATGTTTTACAAGCCTCTGCAGGACACTTGGCATGCAAGGAGATGAGCATCAAAAAAGATCAATTTAGTTTAAAGTTGGTTGGATCAGTGGCCAACATTTTCCTTTTTTATAGAACAATTGTTAACTTAGTTGTTAAAGGAAATAACTATTTGGAGAATTTCATGGGAGGAAGGCTTGCTAGCACCTTCAGTTGTTTCCTTTCCTTTTTTGTTATAAATAGATAGTCCAAATGATTTAGTAGGTTTGAATGGTTGAGCTAGGATCTCTTATATTGTAATATTTTGATGAAGCTATTGGTTAACTGGTTATGTACTTGATTTGAGACTTCTTGATTAATATAAGTCATCTTTCTTACTCTATCTTATTTACATCCGATGTTGAAGTATTCATGATTGAATGATTCACATGGATTGTTGTAGTTGTATTATGATGAATGTTTGATTATAGTACTATTATGATTTTCTTCAGTTTCCTTAAAAATTTGAATTCAAGAAGATCTTGTGTTTGAGTTTTTTCCTCCTTAGGCTGCTTGAAGACCCGATGTCCATAGAAAACCTCTACATTTTCCTCACCAAAGTCTTCTTTCTATTCACCTTTACTCCCACTTACTGACTGAAGTTGATCAAGACCCCAATTGCCTGTGCATGCTAGCCCAGATTTATGGGTTGGAACATTATTATCTTGAGTCTTATCCATTTGACCTCTTTAAACTCATTTACATTTACATATAACCTGATGGGTATTGGGCTTACCTTCTATGCAATCTGAGGGTGATTCCTAGTGCTAACATTCTTGACATCTTTGCCAGGGAACCAATTGAAGATATTTCCCTAGGATTGAATGACAAATCTTATTGATTTTGAAGGTGCATTAGAACTCAGTACATTGAATATTGCAGCTTGCACCTGGCGACTCTATTGGTTCATCTTTAGCTCCTAAGGCAGACACATGAGGTCAAATCCACAACTACATTTGGTTCCACCTGAGGCTAACCCAGAGAAGATAATCAAGAAGGGAAAATCTTCTCAAGAAAGTTTTTATGATGCTATCACAAGTACTTCTGGTCATTTGCCTGATTCCACTCTTAATACTCCAGTTGTTATATCAAGTAATATTTCTTTACCTCCTGCTAAAGTATCTAAGAATCTTGATTTTGAAATTTCCCTGTTGAATACTCCTCTTTTGACCCTGAATTGAAAGAACAAAATTTTGAGTTCCTTGCTTCCCCTGACATTGTGAAGTGGTTTAGACTTGAGAGCCTTGAATATTTTCCTACCTTAGGCCTTTCTACTACTCCTCCTATCAAAATTTCTGCAGCCAAATAAGAAGAAAATTTATCTCCCTTGCAGCCTATACCATCTTATTACAAGACTCATCCTTCTATTGTGAAAACTGATATTCCTCCTTCATACATTCCCTTTTCTCCTAAGTTGCACACAGTCAAGTCTCCTTCTCCTTCTTGTTCACCTAGAGTCCAAAATCCAATGGCAAGTGCTAACCCTCCTAGAAATAGGATGGATGCCATAGTGGCTACAAGATACGCCCCTCTTTCCTTACCTCAGCCAATGAATGAGGATGTGTGGATGAGATTCTTTGTCCAAAGCCTTGATGGTGAGGCTAGGAAATGGTTTAGAGGTTTGACCCCTGGATCCATTCCTTGGATTGAGGCGATAGATGATGCTTTTTTGAGACAGTGGGGGGATAAAAAAGACTTTTTTATTATATCACAGAATTTGGATCCCTAAAGAAGAAAGAGGGAGAGTATGTCTCTAACTTCTCTGAAAGATTCAACAAAATGTACAATAAGATCCTTGCTAGGATAAAGCCTACAAAAACCTATGCAAAAATTACCTATGTCACTGCTTTTGACCCTGAGTTTTACCTTCTACTAAGAGAAATAAGAACAACCTCCTTAGCTCATATGCAATATGCAGCCTTGGAGGTAGAATCTAACATAGTAGCATCTGACAAAACTAGGGGGAATTCTGATACAGACAAGAGAAAAAATAGAACTGAAGCCTCAACCTCTAATTCCTCTATTGTCCATCCTCAAGTTCATGAACTTACCAAATTAGTAAAATCTATTTCTACTGAGATGGAGAAGTTAAAACTTGAAGGAAAAAAAAACTATAGGAATACTCAAAACACTGATAACATAGGTAACTTCAGGAGACCCAATAATGCTCCTTAGATCCTTCCAAGAGATCCTAGAAACAGAGATATGGATGATCAAAAGGTACAAACTCCTTTACAANCCTTGTTGTTGATGAAGAAGGAGAGGAGGAATAAGTTCATCTTGAGATCCATTGCTTAGGTGACACATCCCCATATCCTCACTTGACCCAATCTGCATATGAGAAATCCTTGATGGATATTCAAATAAATGAATTAATTAAGGGAGAGAAGGAAAAAGAAAATCCCAATATATATAATCTTATATCTAAAAGGAATGAGGAAAAAAATGATGCCTCTGATCAACCTACCAAAAAGGAAAATTCTACCAAGGCTGTGACAGTTAGCAACAAAGAAAAAGATGCTCAAAGCCCCCAAATTTTGGTCAAAAATCCTACCCCAGAGGACAAAGAGATTCTGAAGTCTTCATTTTCCTTCAATTTTGAGAGTGAGATCCAAAAAATCAATATCCATGTACCTTTTCTGGAGTTGATAAAAAATGAAGAATTTAAAAAATATATTTCCAAAATGTTGCACCCTGAGTCCTCCTCAAATGCCACTAATTCAGTGAGTATTCAAGATGAAAAGTCAGCAGTCATCTTAGGACCTTTGATAGAAGATAGAGATGATTCATCCCCTCCCTTCTATACATCACTGAACATATATGATAAGGTGTTCCATAATTGTTTTATGGACTCAGGGGAATCTCACAAACTGATTCCAAAAACTATCATGGATGAACTTGGATTAGAAATCACAAAGACCTACCATGACTTATATTCTTTTGACTCTAGGAAAGTGAAGTTTCTTGGGGTCATTAAAGATTTGGTTGTGACCTTGTTTCAGTTTCCCATGAAAAGTGTAGTCATGGATATCATGGTGGTTGATGTTCCCCCCAAGTTTGGCATGCTCTTGTCAAGATCTTGGATAAAATGACTTGGGGGAACCTTGCATATGGACCTCAAATATTCAAGCATTCCTATGTTTGGGAGGGAGCATAGAAGACTTTACATGGAAGCTCAGTTGGCCTACATTATTAGTGACAAAGCAAACCCCACCAATCATCCTATTTTTTCACTTGATACTGATTTGGGATCCATCATATTGCAGCTTATTGATGATCTTGAACCTCCTCTTGAAATGAGAAAATAGTCCATTACTTTTTGTGAAGATTCTCCTCCAACCACCTCTATTTGGAGGATGTTCTTTGATGGAGCCTCTTATAAGGCAGGTGTTGATGCTGGAGTGGTCTTTGGTTCACCTTCTCAAGAGACTATATCTTTGTCCTACAAGCTAGAATTTGAATCTACCAATAATGTGGCAGAGTATGAAGCTCTTGTTTTGGGTTTAAGGGCTGCAAAAGACATGGGGATTGAAGAGCTATTAGTTTTTGGGGATGTTGAATTGATTGTCTGTCAGATTAAAAATCTTTATCAAGACAAGCATCCTAGGCTTAGAAGTTATAGAAATAAAGTGTGGGACTTAGTTGACATTTTCTTCTTAGCTTTCAACATTTCATTTATTCCAGGAGAATAGAATATCATGGCTGATTATTTGGCTACATCAACAAGTAATTTCAGAGTCCCTTTGCCACCTAAAATCAAGTATGATGTAGAACTCAAATACATACCCTCTATACCTAACAATGTCAAGCATTGGAAGGTGTTTGAGGATGATCTTGAGATCAAAATATTCCTTGAGACTGTTGATGAGTTTTTTGCATTACACATTGATCAAGATCATGACTCTAAAAATAATCCTCATGCTCATATCTTTCTAAACAAAATTGCTAATCATCATATTGTTCAGTTTCCTAGCAACCACATTCCAAAAGGACTAGTTCCTTTGGAATTATTATTTGATAGGAATGATGTGGAAATGAAGGGTAAAGGGTCAACTGATGATGTTGATGTAACTGAATGCAATGTGGGTACATAAAAAGATCCAAAATATGTCAAGTTTTCAAGAAGCTTGTCAAGGTAATAGAGGGATGAATATTTTGAGTTGTTAAAAGAGTTTGTTGATGTGTTTGATTTGACTTATGAAGATCTCAGAACATACGACACAAGCATCATAGAGAACAATATCCCATTGAAGGAAGAGATGAAACCATTCAGGCAGAAGTTGAGACAAATAAATCCTATGTTTTTTCATGTTATGGAAAAACAGGTAAAAAATATTTTAGATGGTAAAATTATTATTCCTTTGAGGTATTCGGAATGGGTGGCCAACTTGGTCCCAGTGAGAAAAAAGAATGGAGAAATCAGATTTTGTGTCAATTTCTGGAATCTGAACAGAAGCTCTAAGAAGGATAATTAACCCTTTCCCAAGATGGAGAACATATTACAGAGGGTGACAGGTGCATATAGGATGTCCATGATTGATGGATTTTTTGGCTACAATCAAATCTTTGTCTTGCCAGAAGATAGAGAGAAGACATCCTTTACCACTCCTTAGGGTACATTCATGTACGCTAAGATGCCCTTTGGATTGATGAATGCAGGGGTGATGTTTCAACGTGCCATGGACATAGCCTTTATTGGAGAGAAGGACAAGTTTGTTGTTATCTATTTAGATGACATAACAGTCTTCTCACAATATGATAAAGAACATTATGATCATTTAAAAAAGGTCTTCTTGAAATGCAGAAAATTTGGCCTCTCTTTAAATCCAAAAAAATCATTGTTTTCCATGAATGAGGGGAAATTATTGGGGCACATTGTGTCATATGAAGGGGTAAGGATTGATTCCAGCAAGCTATACAAACCTTGTCACCCCTATATCCAAGAAGGAATTTCAGTATTTCTTGGGAAAAAATAATTATTTGAGAAGGTTTGTTTCAAATTTTGTTGAGTCGGTAAAGTATATTATAGCCATGTTGAGGAAAGGAAATGAAATCAAATGGATTGTTAAATCCCACAATTATTTTGATCAAATAAAGAAAGCCTTGCCCGAAGCCCCTGTGCTCATTAGTCCTGACTACTCCAAGGATTTTCTAATTTTTTATTTCGCTTCATTTGACACAGTAGTAGTTGTTTTATTGCAGAAGAATGTTGAAGGGTTAGAGCAACCCATTGCTTTTTTCAGCAAGTCATTGAGAGATCCTTAAATAACTATGATATCATGGATAAGCAGGCCTATGCATTGGTCAAAGATCTCAAGGCTTTCAAATTTTATGTGTTTCATTCAAGAGTCATTGCCTATGTCCCTTCATCTTCTGTGAAGGATATTCTCATTCAGTCTAACATAGATAGAAAAAGGAGCAAGTGGATAGCCAAAATCCTTGAATTTGGTCTCGAAATAAAGCCCACCAAATTGGTTAAAGGTCGAGGTTTATTTAGATTGTTGGCTGAATCTAATTACAAATATTTGGGGGTAAATTTCATCAACACTTGCTCAGAAAATCAACAAGCTGAATTTTCTGATAAAGGTTCTCAAGTCATCCCTCCATTGGCAGAGTGCACCTTGTATAAGGACATTATATTTTTTCTACAGAAATTGCAGCCTCCTGATGGTATGGAAAAGAATAAGGTGAGATTTTTGAAGATCAAATAAATAAAATATTTTCTTATTGATCAAGTCTTGTATTAGAAAGATCCTTTAGGAGTGATTTTAAGATGCCTAGACCCACAAGAAGCCCAAAAGATTATGTCTGATTTTCATGACAGTTTGTGTGGGGGGGATCACTTTTGGAGAACCACAACATATAAGTTTCTCAGGGCTGGTTACTTCTAGCCCATTCTATTCATTGATGTTTGTGAAAAGATCAGAGCTTGTGTCAAGTGTCAAAAATTCTCTGGAAAGCAGCATCTCAAGTCTTTTCCATTGAAGCCTATGGTAGCTTCAAGACCCTTTTAGCAGTGGGGCGTAGATTGTATTGGGGAAATTAATCCTTCTTCTAGTGGTCAGCATAGGTGGATATTGACTTCCACAGATTACTTTACTAAGTGGATATAGGCCATACCTACAAGGAATACTTCCCACAAGGTGATCATTGGTTTTATTGATGATATTATGGTGAGGTTTGGTTGTCCAAACAGAATTGTCACTGATAATGCTGCATATTTCAAGGTTGAACCATTGATCCAGTTCTGTGAATAGTTTGGAATCACATTGATTCACTCTACTCCTTACTACCCCAAAGGGAATGGACTGGCAGAGTCCTCTAACAAAAGCCTTATAAAGATCATCAAAATACTATTAGAGTACAAAAAGAAAGCATCGGATTCAAATCTCAAATTTTCTTTGTGGGAT
Organism: Picea mariana; assembly: GCA_032191745.1. Lineage (NCBI taxonomy): Eukaryota > Viridiplantae > Streptophyta > Pinopsida > Pinales > Pinaceae > Picea > Picea mariana. The sequence goes on from JASDQU010686428.1 coordinate 46,685, forward strand.
GATAGAGTGACAACAAAGAGATCCCATGGTCTCTCTCATTTCCAGATTGTGTATGGAGTTGAGGACATCTTTCCTTCTCAGCTTGCCTTTCCTATGGAAAAAATTTTCCAAGAATACCAAGGAGAGTCAGATGATATGATCAGAAGAATACAACAGCCGGTAGAAGTGCAACAAACTCGGGAGAAACTACCGGATAAATCACATGACCATCAACAAAAGATCAAGCAAGCTTTCGACAAGAAGGTAAACAAAGAGGATTTCCAGCTGGGAGATCTAGTGCTCAAGTGGGCTACACCAAAGAAATACAAAGGCAAGAATGGTAAATTTTAATCCTTATGGATCGGTCCCTTCAAAATTTCTGAGTTATTTTCGAATAACACTTACAAGTTGCAAAATTTGGAGGATGCTAAAGTTTTTGGTGGCCCTATCAATGGGCATTTTCTGAAAAAATACTTTTCTTGAGCCATGAGTGGCTTTCCATGCCATTGTAAATATCAACTTTATTTTATTTGTGTTTTGATAACTAACCCCATAGCCCTAGGATAAGGCACTGAAACTACTTATTATTGGTAACTTGCAAGGAGCATGTCATACCCTGTGGAGCCAATGTTATCACACTAAGTTTCCTTGGGTATTTATCCCTTAGTTTTAATTTTTTCTAAACCTTTATATTTTTTGATTTTGTTTTTTTTCTTAAAGGTGTTATTTACTTAGGTTACCTTGATAAATAAAGGCTTAAGTCATGACTCAGGTTTTGATCCTCACATAAACTTTTGGCCTAGGTTCATTTTTTTGGCTTATGTTTTGACCCCCTTCATGACTTGACACTAAGAGCGACTCACCCCACAACCAACTTGACTTAACATGTCACTCTCCTCACTCATGCCTTTGTATCCTTTCCATGTTGTCCCTTTTTCCTCTTATAATGATCAAATCAACGTTTTGAAAAGGGAGCACTGCCAACTCACTAGGAGTTTCCATAGCATACTCACTGTCCTTCATTCCTTACCATGATTTGTTATTATAGCACTCATGTCATGTCTACCTTTTTTTCAGTACCATGGTTATTTAAAATATTCCTTCGAGGATTGAATCTTTATGATCTTGCTAACAGTTTTAAAATTTTGAAAGTTCAAAACTCTGCGCTGCAAAACTTACCAGTTCGGACTAGTTGGTAGTGACACTAGAGGATCAGATTCTGAGGTGGATTCAGAGGCCGAGTTTCCCATGATACTCTTTTAAACATTCATTGAAACTCCAAGTTATCATCATTCTCCAGGTATTCCATGGTTTCCCTCATTTGTGTATCAATTTCAAGGAGTAATTATCGCTTGGAGTTCTAGTAGCAATCGTGCCTACAGAATTGGAGGAGGTCTTTTCCCTCACACTTTCCTATCAATATTTATTTCACCCAAACCTTCAATCACCATCCCCTGGTTTCCAGTTGTAATACATCCATTTACCTTGATCCCAAGTTTTTAATACCCAAGAAAATTTCACCTCTTGTTTGCACGATGTGCTACCTAAAATCATCATTGAACTATGCTTTCTTTTCCCATACTTCCTCTACCATTTGAATTGGATTGTTTTAGCCATTTTTCACAGACTATTGCAGTGATATCCTCCTTTAGATAATTATTCCTCTTCTTTAATGTCTGTAAACATTCAAAGGGAGGGAAATTCACATCCATTGTATTCCTGGAAAAGGGCATCCATTATTCACTATCAAATTCTTATTGATGTCTGACTCCTTTGTTTTCTGGGCCATCACTGCACCATAGATTTTAAACCTTTCGTCCTAAAATATGGATACACCTCAGAAGAATAAGCTGCACAATGGAGGTATTGTGGTTAGAACTGAGCCTACAGACATGCATTTATTTGAGGCAGAGCCCATGGCTAGATATTGTTTTCAAAGGGTGGGTTGCCTTACTTTCTGCCAAAACATCCAGAGGGGTCATCTTAAGGTGGCAAGAAAATTTTCCTCACATTTTGATGGCATGAATACTAAGGTAGGCAACCTAGAGTTTGAGTTTTATAAGACCTCTATTTCAGCAGCCACGGGGATTCCTAACACAGCAAAGAAATGGTTTAAATCCATGGCTTTGAATGTATCCTTTTCTAAATACTTCCTTAAGATAGAATATCAAAATAACAACCTGTCCAAAGGGGTACCAAGAAGTCATCTAGTTGAAGAGTTGATAAGATGTTGAATATCATCCAAAGGTACTTCACATGTGAAGGGAGGTTTAATAAACTATACCAGTACCATATAATTCTTCTTATGCATTTTACTGGAAAATATGAAATGAACATTCCTTTCTATTTGTTGAGAAGGAGGCCTACCATTCTCCATAGAGAGACCTTTCACCCCCTCCTACACCAGAATTAGAAGAGGTCCATTCCTCTACTAAAGTCACATCCAAGAAATGAAGCAAATTATAGTTCTCTTCATCTCCTTCAACAGCCAGTACAAAAGTCAGAAGACCTTTCAAAAGATCATCAGTTATCAAGGAGGTTGTTGAACCACAAGCCCTATCATAGGTTTCCATTTTGAAGAAAAAAAAATATAAGGGCAAACTCAGTGAGAAGCCTGTTGAGATGTAATAGGTAATCCCTATGTAGCAGAAAGATGAAGACATGAAGAATCTTGTTACTACTAAAGGGAATAATGTTGATGCGCCAAAGGGAAGTCCTCCTTCCACAAGAAGGAGTGTCAGGTTGATGAAGTGATTTGTGAAAGGTGAGCTCCATTTTTTAGAATGGCCCCTTTTTGCAAGGATAAGTGATTAAGGAAGTATTACTTTTCCCACTTATACAGGATTTACAAGCTTCTAATGCATACTGCTCATGGTTTTTGGTGTTTTGCAAAGAGTTAATCTCTTTAACAGAAATAGCACAGACATTCCATAGTGCTATGGCACTACATAATTGTCTAATTCACATATACTATCAGTCTGCTACCTATAGCGTTACCTAATCTCCTAAGATTGGTGTAGCGATGGCACTGCTAACTTCCAAGGGTTCTACCAAATATGTTAAGCAGTGAAATGATGGTGTTTTGAATTTAGCAGGGCGCTACCAAATTTGTTTTGAGGTCGGGTGCCACACATTCAGAAGGATCAGTTTAGCATTGGCGCTATCGAATTGCACATGGATACATAGGCAGGCGCTACAGAAATTCACACAGAGAATGAATTACATAGGCTTTGGCACTACTGAAATTTTAACAGAGGATGAATTTCACATAGAGACACACAGGATCTGTGCTACCCATTCTTCAGACCTATTTTGGAGGTTGTGCTATGGAATTATAGAGAATTTGGTGGTGGCGCTACAAAATCTCGCTACCCAAAGCACTACCAAATGACGCTAGCAATAGTTACCATTAATCAAGGGGTTCAAATTATCATACTTGTCAGTGGCTGATGATGAGGAGAATGGCTGAGATGGTAGCTGGTAGCATGATGACAATTTACAAGCCTGTCCAGGGCCCTTGAAATGCAAGGATATGTGCATCAAAGAAGATCAAGTCAGTTTAAAGTTGGTTAGACTAGTGGCCAACATTTTCCTTTTTTATAGCACAGTTGTTAGCTTAGTTGTTAGAGGAAATAAGGATTTATGGGTATTGGGGATTATATTTTTGGAATACATGGCTATGAAAAACACCTCAAACCACCATAGAAGACCTCTCATGGTGTTACACATTATTTTCATCACCCTTATAATCGTTAATGGTGTACACATATCCTTTGTCTTTAGAAGGATCAATTTCCTTAATCCTTGAAGAAGAATGAAGATGAAATTTCCCAGAGATATGAAATTATCTTTTCCTTTGTAAAAAACCTTGTAAAGAAGGATCGTTGCACCTTGCTCAGTGTTAAGGGTGTGACGATCTAGGATCGACGCAGGTTGCACCACAGTGGTCTGCAACATTGTCATAGTTTTCTCAGTGTTAAGGGTGTGACGATCGCCCGTACGAAGAAAAAGAGAATCTTCTCGACGCTTCTAGAATAGAAGCTTTGATGGTGAGGTGGCCTTTGATCGGTTTGGATATGAGTCGCATAATTAATCTAGTGTGATCATCCTAACCTACTCACCCTATTCTTTTCTTCTTATAAAAGGAGGGGGATTCTAATGGGGAAATTTAGCTTGGGAATGGTTAGAGAATTTTTGGAATTTCAGCTTAGTTACAGAGATTGAGCTAATGAGATATTATTCTATCCAAGAGTTTGGATTAGCTTAAGCTATAGATAATTCATAAGGAGTGCTTGGGCCTATGTTAGCTTTGATATTCACTTTGTCAAGTTGAGATCATAAGTAGATGTCAGATATACATTCTTATAATATGTGGAGCAGAAGTGTGTGGGAAGAAAGGAACTATTTGAAGGGACCCTACAACATCAAGCCATTGATTGTATTCTCCTTTTCATATTTCTAATTCAGTAATATATTTATTTCCCATAAAATTGTTCGTATTTCATTGTATGATTCCTTGATCAGATACATAGGTTTTGTTAAGTATACATTGTTTCTTTCACTTCATTGGCTTATGTGTTTTTATAGTTTTACCATCCCATAAGCCTTGGAACGGAGCGAGGATGAAACTATCAAGGACAAGCGACATTTAAAAGGTATGTCATTTATCTCTTGTTAGTTAGTATGCTTGATAATTAATTAGGGAAAGTTTTATATTTTGTCTTATTTTTTTCTAGTTTCGAGGTGAAACTAGGGAGATCTGTTTGTGTCCTCACTTACCGATTTGTCCTAAAACAAAATTGGTGACCATACTAGGGAAATGGATTTTTGTTTTCCTAGTTTGTCTTGCTTTCTTTCTTTGATTGCCTGGGTTCTATTTTCTGAGTCACTGGGAGATCCATATTGACTCTCTCACTGTTTATTTCACTGGAAAACCTTATTGCTTTTTATTTTTTTCCATTTTTCCCTTGATCAATGCACCCTTCTTTGAGAGATAGTGCAAAATTGTCACACTGTGGTCTTCAGTGACCTGTGACGATCATGATTTTTGCACTGGATTCTTCTTACAGCCTGCGACAATTTTGAAAAAAATAGTTTTTAGTGGTTTTCCTTTCCCAGATATAAGATATGTTTTTGGGGTGATTTCAATATAGTCTGGTTACAGTCTGCTTGACATTGTTAAGTTTGTTTTTATCCATTTTTTCTTTGTTTTATCTTCTTTTCTTCTAAAAGATTTGTTATCTCTTGCTTTGAGTTTCTTTTAGTGACAAAGGATTTTTTATTATGAATTCTTTAGTGAAAGAACTCTTATTCTTTGTATTGAATAGTTTAGTGTTTGGGTTTCTTTATTTTTAAGGAGATTTTCTATTGCTTTTAGCTATCTTTGAAATAAAACAATAAAATCATTTCTTTCTTTGCATTAGATTGGGGGCATGTTTGCATTTGAAGTAGCGAAATTGCAAGGTTTTTTGCATTTTTGGAGGGGGCCAAGAATCGTGTATTTGTGTACAGTCTCTTTGGATCATTTATTGAGGATATTGATATTGATGAGTTTAATAAAAAAAATTGGCATTGTGCATATGGGAATGATAAACGTTTTCTCCTTCTCGTAATATAGATTTCATCTACGTGAAATATTTTCATTCTCATTTATTTGCATTGTTTAGATTCAGTCAAAACATCATTTAGTCCACACCATTTTCCTCTTGAGTAACAACAACTTAATAAAATTTACATGTTAATTTAAATCTAACTAGAAACTTTTATTTCTAGGGCTCTTTGCATCCTACATTAGATTAGTTGTAGGGATTTAGAATAGGTGTGAAAGATAACTTTCCAAAGATGTAAGCAAACATAGAATCTTGAGTTAGGGAGCGATGAAATCAATTTACTACATTTTTTTGTGGGAAGCCCTTCTCACAGAAGGGTCAATTACAAGGTTGCATTAAGGCCAACAGAGTTACTAACTCTACATTGTTGGTCTTGGTGTACTGGTTTCGCGTATTATTGGGGGTCACTTGAGAAAACAATCCTATGCAGGCCTTTTCAATTCGATTTTGGGCTTAGTTACCCTTCCCTTGCATGGATGATTTTAGGGGAAAATTTCGCTCATGGGCTAATTTTCCATGGTTTTTCCAAAAACGAGACTCGCTATTTTAAAAATGATTCTCCCAAATTCTATAGGATAAAATTATTTTACCTTAAAAAACGCCAAAATTTTATAAAAACTATATAAAATCCTTAGATATTTGAATATTTTTACAAAAATATAGCCAAACATTTATAGTTGGCATATGAAGGATTAGTAAGATTCTCCAAGGTTTCTACATTTTGAAATAGATTTGCATCCTTAAAATCTTCCCTAGCTTGTGTTGGCATGTTTACAGGGAGAGTGTGCTTGTCATTGATGGCAAGATCAGAGTATGCAGTGATGGCAAAACAAGAACAATGTAAGCTCAGGAGGATTAGCACAGAGTCGCACGCAGTGCGTAGGAGTGCACCAGGGATGAGGTTAACTCATTGCCAAAGCTCAAGAGAGATAGCATACTCAGAATCTTAGACGAATCAAAGGTCAAGGCCTTTAACACTTAGAAATTACTCCAAGTCAGGAGGATGTGTAAAATCGAGAGTAGAAGCGACAGTGATCATTGGATCCCATTGAGAATTCCCGATGACCATCGAATCTGAATTCAGATAGGTTGAGCACGCATATGGAGGACAGATCTCAGGCATTAGATACGAGTGCAAGGTCCGACCGTCGTTGGATCCAGGAGAACCTGTACGTTCTGTAAAGTGCTAGGAGAAGAGGACTTACAAAATCCCGAAACAGGCACATTAACCAAAGTTTCAGATACCGGGAGTTGGAGGAGTCAAGAGTTGAGACTCTTCATCACAAGAGTCCCGAAGTGTCGAAATGTGAAACGTCGAAATCCTGAAACAAGCACATCAACCGGATTTTCATATACCAGGTCTTGGAGGAGTCAAGAGTCAAAACTCTTCATCACAGGAGTCCCGAAGTCATGAAATGTGAAACGCTGAAATCTCGAAATAGGCACATCAACAAAGAGTTTCGTAGATCGGGAAATAACTCCATTTCGGAGTTTCGGATACCGGGAGTTGGAGGAGTCAAGAGTCGAGACCCTTCATCACAGGAGTCTCGAAGTCATGAAATGAGAAACATCGAAATCCTGAAGTAGGCACATCAACAAAGAGTTTTACAGACCGGGAAATAACTCCATTTCAGAGTTTCAGATACCGCGAGTTGGAGGAGTCAAGTGTCGAGATACTTCTCCACAGGAATGCCGAAATGTAAAATCATGAAAGAAATTTATGGATAAATGCTTGGTCACAACTGTGGGTATGTGAAGGAAGGAGATTGCAAGTTTCAAGGCTCCAATTCATGATTGGGATTTGGAAGAGTCAGAGTGACTCGCAACAAATTCATGAAATGTGAAATTGCGAAATGCAGTTTTGAATAAGGCTGTGGTCACAACCAGTGGTCACATCTGTGAAAGACGAAGGAAGGAGCTAGTGCAACCAAGCTCCATTTCGAGGATCACAACTTGGAGTGTTGAGACCCTTCATCAAGGGAATGCCAAAATGTGAAATTGCGAAAGCACTTTATGGATAAGCGCTTGGTCACCCCTGGTGGTCACATCGTTGAAGAGATGTAGAGAAGAGATCGAAGACACAAGCTCCATTTCAGAGTTTGGGACTTGGAAAGTCGAGACTACTCATCATAGAATCCCTGAAATGTGAAATGCATGTTTAGAATTGGCCCCTGGTCATAACCTATGGTCACATCAATGAAGGCTCAAGGGAGGAGCTAGCACGAAGCTAATCTCCATTTCGGAGATCGTGACTTGGAGATTCGAGATGCCTCGCAACAGGAATTTGCGACATGCGAAATTGTGAAATACTGAAATGCA
>JASDQU010686429.1:0-13917 GCA_032191745.1 Picea mariana
TTTTTTTTTTTAAATAATGTATTGTCTATCAAATTAATATACGTTACGTTTGGCTAACAGATATAAATAAACATTTCTAAATTTAAATTCTATATAAATTTATATAAGAAAGATTCGAAATGTACACTTTTTTCAGACAGATAAAATGAAACATTTATTAATGAACTATGATTTTTTTTTAAATTATATATATATATATATATATATAGTTCACATTTCGTAAGTGGTGTGTTTGATTTTTATTAATTTCTCTATATTAACTACAATAATGCTAGAAATGTGATTTATTATTAATGTATATTTACCAGCACGGTTGAAAAGCCATGAATGAGAAATAAAATACAAATTTTCATAAAACATGAAAACGAAATGCAAACCTTTCGGGGACAAACCGGGTTTACTGTTTTTCTAATTATTTATTATTTGTACTCTTTGGATTGCAACGTATTAATTATTTTATTATTAGTACTCTTTAGATTGCCACGTATTAATTATTATATTAAAAGATGTGGAATTTTTTAATATATAAAAGTAAATAGGTTTATTATATATATATATATATATATATATAAAAGAATAGAAATTATGATGTTTATTATTTTATAAGATTATTAAGTTCTATTAAACAAATAATAGTAACTGGACTAAATATTCTTTAAACATTATTTTTATATTTGAATATGGTGGAAATGAAACTACCAAAATGATCATATTTTTGTTAAGTGAGGAAGTCTTAAAGAATAATTAAGTTATAGAATTTGGAAATTTTTTCCTTATATCATTAAGGGTGAAGTGGGTTAAAAGAAAATGATGTTCATCCTCCATCTCTTACCTATCACAAGTTTTATAGTTTTTTTCATCCCAAGGTGTTTTTGGGTTTGTCTAAAGACCAATTTCAAGAAAGAGGTCATAAGCATTGAGCCTAATTTATTCTCATAGTAGCCTTATCTTTAACTTGCGTATGACTCCAATATTTATTATTATCGATATTATAAATTTGATTTTTTTATTTTATGTCCCAATAACCAAGTAGGCCTAAGAATCTCTAACCCAAACACTAGGCCTAAGAATCTCTAACCCAAACACTTGTGAGAGTGACGTCTAATGCTCATATTATAACAATAACATTGGGCCTATCATTTCTCAACTTGAGTCATTTATATTTATATTATAAATATCTATTCATGGCTTTAGACTCCATGGAATTACATCGAACTTCAATCAAACAAATGGGTAAAGAGTATTGCTTTTTTTAAAATATAGGTTTTCAAATACTTTTGAATTTGCATAATTTAATTCAAAGACTCATGAGAAATGTTGTAACCCAAAACTTCTCAGTGATAAGAATAATTATTGTAAACTTCTCGACCACCATTAATTCTCTTCTTGACATTGTGATTCATGTTTAAATGAAAATGAAAATATATGTCATAGTGTGTAAGATTGTACCCCTTTGAATATGTTACCACCATTAAAAAAAAATAAAAAATCAAAGGATAGTTTTTTTACTTAAACTTAATGATCATAATTTTGGCTTTATCAATATTGATGGTAAGTGCATATTTTTTTTTTTAAATTGTTGAAGAACTTTTAATGGCTTCATTTCATATTTTTCACAAGAAAAAAGAACGCCATCAACATATGAAAGAGGGATGCCAAAGATTCTAACCATAAACAAACCCCTCCTCTTCTAATAATTGATAAATACAAAATTTGATAGTCATGATATGTATATTATAATAAATTATGTGTTTGTTATATATATATATATATATATATATATATATATATATATAAAACATCAGAAACTTTATATATATAAGAGAGAGATGGAGGAGGGATTATAGGGTTATTGTAGGAAAACAAAATAGATGTATAAATTCAATGATCCCACTTTTAAAGGATGGATCTTTAAAGGGGAGAGGGAGTTTTCTCAGAGGGATTTAATAGGTAACATTAGTGGGATAAAACCATTTATTATTATGATGGTGGAGTAGATTGGATCTTCAAGAGATTTTGTAGTGAAGGGTAAGGCAAGGATCTTCCATTCATAGAAATGGTTTTTCACATTTATTTTTTATAATTTCGTAGACAAATATGTTGTGCTTAATGGAGGATCTTAGTGCTACATGTCTTTGATATTTGTTCTTCTGCTCCAGCTTAAGAATTTTGATTCAAGGAAAGAGGAGAAGGATATACTCCTCCTCTAGGTTAGACTCATAGGGCTACGAATTTAATTTTCTATCAAGACATCTTAAACTTGATTAGGGAAAATATTTGATACTTTAATCATATGACTCTAGAAACCCTAGATCGAGAAGGAACATCGAGGATTTTCATCAAGATATCTATTGCACATGGTTTTCGAAAAGAAATCATATTCAAGTGGGAAGATAATAAGAGAATTTAGATATTATATTATCAAAATATTTCATTCAAGTGTTTATACTTTCACCAACATAGTTCCCTATTTTCATATTATTCCCACAAAAAATATGAATTTCAATCATTTTGTTAGAGGGTTAGACATAAGGGGTATATGATTCAACATGGGTGGAAATTTAAGAAGGATGTGAAAAACATGGAGTGTGATTAATCAACTAATTGGCCTTAGGTATGTGCTGACATAGATTTGGGTGGATTGTGATTAGATACTAATATGGGTATTGCAAAGTGATCTAAGAGAGGATTTCAAGTTGAACGATGAGTGTGCCTTGTCTAGCTAGGGTTTGATTTACCTACCAACAAAATTTGGGAAAATTATCTCATATTTCGGAATGCATCCACTCATTCTCATGATTGTCAAAGATGGAGTTTGAATTGATGTTCCTAGAGGTTACAAGATTTAGATCTATGAGGGATGCATTATGGAAATGTAGATGAGACATCTTCAAATTAATCTTCACCAATAAATCCTATAGTAGTGGGGCCATGTTTAAGGTTCATATCTTCTTCATCCAAGAATTCAAAGGCATGGTCAATATTTATCCATTTGAAGGTTATATATTGTTGGAGAACTAATGATTTGTAGAAGTCGGGAACAATTAATTTCAAAACAATTTGGTGTCTAATTACACCATTACAGTACTAAAATACAATAGATCACAGATCAACAAACATGGATAACAAAAAAATTTGTATTTCCAACACACTAATAGATTGATACATAGGATCATATATGTAGCCCAAAGTATAACTATCTCCCCTACAATTAGAGAAACATAGCAAACTTTAATCATCTTAATTGCACTGAGATCTTTCCTACCTTGACGTACACATTAGTCAATAAAGTCAGGACCACCTTTGGTTGGATCAACCAATTAGTAGACTCCCAATTCAACCTTTAACTATCAACTAAATGTCCCCAAAATATTCATAGGTAAGATGAACCCGTTGTTCCAACACCCCTCCATCATCACAACTATTCAGAGATTCTTATCTCTATACACCCTCCCCATAATTGCATCCTACTAAATCTGAACCATATCCCATGTAATACCCTAGGATGAACCTAGTTTTAATTGTATATATAGGCTGGTGAGCTATGATATTTTGGTGCCAGAGTGCCTTCATATATGTACTTCGAGGCTAGAGTGCATGTGTGGCATTAGGATAGTGAGTCGAATGTTGAAAGGATAATGTGCCTATTATTGTACAATATAATCAATCATATATTAATAAAATCACACCACTATTGCAGACCGACTGGACAAAAGAGTAAGGGGGATAAAGTCCACTAGATGGGAAAAGGTGGGGCTAAGGGTTTAGAAGAGATCTAAGCCATATGAGCTTAATCCAAGGGAAATATTATTAAATATTTCCTAAATTCACTTTATTAGATATGCCAATTTATCCTAAGTTTCTAAAAAGGTGGGGAACGAATCACCAAGTGGGTGAAAAGGGGGTTTCATGAAGTGACAAGTGTCATTTGAGGAACATGCAATTATAATGGGGAACTTAGTGCATTTTCTCCATGTTATATACCACTCTCATGGGGAGGGGGATAGGATCACTCTCTTCTATCACCATCTGTACTCTACTACCATCTACCATTAGTACCCTGTTGCTATCTATCACCACACCCGAGATCTAGGAACTCCTTGTAATGAGTGTTTCTTGTAGGTTGAACTGAAGAGGTGAATTTTCAGGAATGTGAGCCTTCTCTTTGGGTGGGAGAAGTGTTGTTGAATATGTGAGTTGTCAGTCCTGTAAGCATTCTCTCTAGGTGAGAGAATTACTCAGAATCAATTTCTCGAAGTGCCAATTGTAACAACAAGGCTCAGAGACTTCCTGTCTGACCTATTGTTGAAGCCTTGGAAGGTAAGTAGGGCAGTTGAGGGATTGTTGAGCAAAGAAGGGGCACACTTCCTTGGGTGGGACATGCATGTGGGGAATGTGGGACTGTAGCTAGCTAGATTTGGCACTTGAATACGAAATTTATTGTTGTTTGGTAGACTTAGCCTAGGATAGGAATCCCTTTTCCCAAGTGGAGTTTATTCCCATCTCGGGGGTGTCCTGCGACTGAGTTTTAAGTAGCAGAGTCTAAGGCTAAGATCAAAATTGGAAGGTTGAATGTAGTTGGTGGTTATTTATTTCAGGTAAGTTCCCACCATGTGTTTGTTTAAATTACTGAAAGAATATTTATGTGATCCTGTGTTGGATACTAAATATGAAAATATTCATGTGCTTCTATTATGGGTATTTGTTGTGCTAATTGTATTCAAAATACATGTTGTTAAACTTGTACAAAAGTTGTGATATGTGATTGTTGTCATGGGGTTTTACTGTTGTAATTATCCTTGAATATTTGTTGCCAAATTGTTTAGAAATGGTAATCATATGTTACAATATTAGTAATTGTTGTTGTAACTGTACTTGTGTGTATTTGTTGCTAGAATTGCCTAGAACTGCACATTCTGTGTCTATGTAAATATTTGTGTGTTTCTACCATGGGAAGTGGTTGTGGTAATGATGCATGGGAATATTTTGTTGGTATTCTATATATTTTTGTTCATATCTAGAGTTATACATCTAATTCATTGGTTACACAATTAGAAATATGGGTTAGCTTAGCCAACATGGGCTGGAAATGCCCTTGTCTAGGTATGGATAGTTGAAAGGATGTGAATCTCTACTTAACGATGATGAGAAAATGCCTTAGTCGGTACAGAAGGATTGTAGATAATATTGAAGCCTAGGTGAACCTTGTAATTTACTTAAGGTAGACCCGAATTTAGCTAAGTCCTGAAGCAGACTCTTGAAACTATGAAATCTCATGTCTTTTTTGAGAAAGACTCACAACCATCGATTTTGGCATAGCGAAATAATCCTGGCTGTTGGTGCGGGTCCCTCACATATGAGATCTTGCAAAGGATCCAAATCATTGAAATTTGTTGGATCCATCATATAATGGATCTAAATGATATCAACCATTGATCACAGAGGGAGCCATCAGAGTAGTCCATGGTTAGGTCGAGATGAGACTCCAAACTGGCCATAGCCATCGATCCATCGGAGAAAACTTTTGTGTGATCATGATCATCCATCATAGTGGGTCCTTCAAAGAAGTTTGTCTCATTGGAATGAAAATACTCTGATCGGAAGACACCATGGAGCAATCCCAATCAGCAATCAGAGTCTCATTGAGAGGTAATCTCAACCATGGATTGATGTGGTAACTCTTGTATGTGATCGAGAGGAAAGGTGACATCATGCTAATATCACGCTGATGGGAACAACCTACGTGTATGAGGAAGACATGTGGCGGCTTATAAATGGTCGAGGTAATAGGGGGTGGGTCCTTATTGAGTTCAAGCCCTTGGAAATGTGATTTTATCGTGGTTGTTGATTGGAGTTAGAGTCATAGGATTTCAACCATCGGTCTGAGCACATAGCCATTAGAGAATTCTAGGGAAATGATGTTGGAGAAATCTGATGGGAAGACTCTGAGGAGTAATCCTAACCATTGATATTGATGGGTCTTGTCTCGATGAAGCCAGGAGTAAGGTGACATCACACTAACAAGGATGACGTCACCCACCCATTGCATAGAGGATATGTGTCAACACCTAGAAGGATGTGCTAGTGATAATTGATCATGTGTATGCCACATCAGTCCTCGTGGAAAGCTCACATGTTAGGTGGATATTGTGCCGTGTGGAAATGTGTTATGGAACTTTGAGGTGGTGAGATGTGACGAAGCTTGAGTGCCATGTGTAATACCCCAAGGAAATGCCCCAGTTGTATTTATGAATTGTAAACATTTTTTGTAGGCTAGTGAGTCGAGTTTTATAATAAGCTAGGAGGCTTATGTGATGATTAAGCCAAAGAGACTAGGATGCTAAGGCCAAGAGCCTATTTTGTATATATAATTATGAAAAATCATTAATAAAATATAAACATCGTTGCGTGTAGACTAACCACGAAGAAAGAGTGATGGGAGACTAAGCTTCCACAAGGTTGAGTAAGGGAGGAGGCTAAGTGTTTGGGCCTAGGGGATAAGCTAGGGGACTTACCTTTAAAGGGGATAATAATTTATTATTTTTTCCTAAAAGGCTAAGGTGGTCAATTGACCAAGTGTTGTCCTAAGTTCCTGGAAAAGGAACATATGCTAAGTGGAGTGCACATGGCTGCAGGAAGATAGGTGTCAAACTCGACACATGCAGTTATAACTGGGAAAGGTAGCATTGTTAGGGGGTTGGATTTCGATTCTCTATCTACTATCTAACTGTGAACCGGGGGCATCCATCACGGATCTCTGGAACCAATAAACCTTGAGTCAAATTATGTTGGGGGTCTGTCCATTCTTCCATCCGCAGTCTGAACCTGAAATCGTGATGATCAACCTCTGCAATGTTTCCTCGTCACGCACCTTGAAACCCCTAGGAAAATTGATAGATTGATCTGTGTCTCTGGGGAAATCTGAGTATCCTGTATTTGTTTGAGTCATGTGGTGTCGTAACTGTGGCTTGTTGTGGCCACGTGGTTCCTGGACTGAGTGTGGGTTGATGCCTTCTGTTTTCCCAAGTTGTATTGACCAGTGGATGTTGTCCTCACCTTGCGGGAATTGAGTTGAAAATGGTTGAAGAAGCGGGTTGTCAGGCCCGTGGTAGAAGAGGCAGGTTGTTAGGCATGTGAGAATCTCTCTCGGGGTGAGAGAGTTTGTTGGGAAGTGGTTTTGTCCCAGAGAGAGTCCAGCACCAGCTACGAAGATTTGATAATTCTTGATCCAACCTGTTGCCAAGACCCTGAGAGGGAGGTGAAGCAACCAATGGGATGTGTGACAGTGAAGGTGTATACTTCTGAGTGGAACAGGCATGTGGGGAATGAGAGTCCATGAGTAGTAGGTGTAAGAAGGCTCCTAGAGAGAATCCTTCCAATTGCATTGTGTAGTGTTCCTGTAACCTCAACCTAGTCTAGGATTCCCTTGCCCTAGGTGGAGTTTAGTCCTAGCTCATGGGTGACCCATTGCTGAGAATGATGAGAAACGTGGTCTAAGGCTGGGAGGTTCAAGGAAGGTCTGCATGCAGTTGGTGGTCATCTAATAAAAGATAAGTATCACTTTTATGTTCATTTACATGTTGTGTAATGGTACATATGTTGTAATTAATGAGTATTTCCTGTGTATGTTGTATATGTTGCATGTGTAGGCTTACTGTTACCTCCACATTAATAATATATATATATATATATATATAATATATATATATATATATATATATATATATTTGTAGAATAAACATTCTATGTTCATATGGATGTGTATGTTTTTCCGCAAGTATCTTTGAGTGGCATAGCTAGTAGTTAAGGCTGGAGCTGTCATATATCAGAGTAGTGCAACAGAGTTATAGGGGTAGCATTACTCGACTTGTTGGTGGCTGGGGATTTTACAAATTGGTATCAGAGCGAAGGTTTTCAACACTAACCCTGGATGGGCCATGTGAGTGGAAAATGAATAAATTTTTTTGAAATAATTGTTGTCAAAGTAGACAAAATTTGAGTTCAGAGCCAAGGTTCTAGCACCGAACCTGGATGGGTTAGATAAGTGGTCATTGGACCCAAAATTTCAGGTGGAAATTGTATCTGGAGGAACCGATTTCGAACCTTATAATGTTCCCTGAGTGCCAAGAGGTTATTTTAGACGTGTTACGAACCTCAGAAGGTGTAGCGAAATTATAAAACCATGACTAGCATGGTATTTGGCCACAGAGAAAGAAATCACAACACTTGTGGTGTTGGGGTCACCGGATCTATGCACAAGTGGTCGTGAGTCGCTAGATCTCATGGCATATCGTAATTTCAGAGTTCAGCGATCGGGAGAAGACATATGTGTTGATGCACAAACTTTCAAAGCCTCGAAGTGGATCTACACCATAGATCTAGGGAGGAGATCTCAATCGTTGTATCAAGCCAATGTAAAAAGGTCAAATGGAGTAGTGAAGTGCAAAAGCTCCTGAAGAGCTGAAGTGGTGAGTCATGATGATGTCACTTGGATTGACGTGGACACATGGGTTGTGTGCCACGTATAAGTGGGTTCAAAACCCGTGGAAGATTGAAATGCCATTTGGAACATGACATGTGTCACCCTTATGAATGGGCGACGTATCTGCTGCTAGTATTCTGCCACGTGGTATCCTGTATGGGCATGGTTAGTGGGACCCAAGGTTACTTAACGTAGTTAAATGTCGGAGGAACCACACTGGAATTGATCACGATACATCAAGATCGACGACCAGGAGGCATTGCGGGGACCCAAGTTGCATGGGAGTTAACTCTCCAAGGCGGTCCCGCAATCCAAACCACGGTGTCACTGAGGGGTTATGTGTCAACGTCAGAAGAATTGCAAGACGAAAGGTGGGTTACTCCAACCTACTACCGCATGCCCCCACAATTGGAAAACTTAAGTGATGTGACGTAATGATGTCAACAAAGGTGATCGAGAATGTTCAGATATTAACGGTTTGGGATGCGCGGATGTGAAATCCTTCAAAGTCCTGAATCTTCGAAGTTTCAGAACTCAGGTGCTTAAGTGTCACATACCCACTACGGAAAAAATAAAATTTTCACTCTTCCTCAAGGGATAGAATCCCTGAATTTCTACAGGGGCTTAGTGCAGGCTAGCTCTTCTCCTATCCACCTCCATGTGATCGTTGGTTATGACCAAAGGCCAAGCCAAGGGGCACCTTTCGCATTTCGCGACTCAGCGATGCAAGAAAGTCAAGTCTTTTGACTCTTCAAACCTTGAAACCTGAAATCTTACCTTCGATGAGATCGATGGCTACGAATCTCCCCCTGATCTGACAGTCTTGGCCATATCAAGATTTTGGTAACCGGGAGTTCGAAATGCAGTGACCCAAACCACTGGTCACTCCATTCCCCGAACTCCAATACACGAGTTCTTGTACAATATCCAACGATCCTCAATGATTTGGATCCAACGGTCCAGATCTTTTCGGAGTTTTGTGAACCGGGAGTTCATGATGCAGCGACTCCAAATATCTTGTCACTCCAATCCCCAAATTCCAATATGGGAATTAGTGTATGAGATCAATGACCCTCGTTGATCTAGATCTAACGGTCATTATCCCTCTTGAGCTTAAGCGTGTTGAAGGACACTCAGTCTTAATGCGCGTTAGGGTTTCGTATACCGAGATTTCATGACTTGCGAAGATGAGAGTTCTTTCCCTCTGGTTTCTCGGATGCCGAAATGCCAAAACTTATTCACACTAAACTAGCTCATCCACAGAGCGCATCGGGGTTTCGTATACTGGGATTTCATGACTTACGAAGATGAGGGGTCTTGCCCTCTGGTTTCCCGTATGCCGAAACGCCAAAATTTATTCACACTAAACCGATGGTCCAGATCACTCATGGATCAATGACCATGATCACGTCGCGATTTCATGAATCGTGAGTTCGTGCAGTCTTACCCTTTGACCACTCCAAGTTGTGAGTCAACGAAATGCTACCCAACTGCCACGTGTTCTGTGCCGATGGATGGTTTTGAAAACTCCACGTGTTCTATGCCGATGGATAGTTTCAAAAACTCTGGGACTTTCAGGACTTTGATGATTCATCTCTCCCCTGCATGCACCAGGTTAAACCTCGTCTGCCTTTTCTTGATCCGATGGCTATCGGTCCCCTATGCTCGATCTAACAGTTTAGATCTATTCTCTTGCGCACTCTTCTCTGGCTGTCTGGACATACTTCTCTGGCTGTTTGGACGTAGGATCCAATGGTCCAGATTTTCCCCTGCGAATCAGCGATTCGCCCTTCAAGACTTTGGGGAAATCCTCACCTCTATTTCCCCAAATTGAACCAACGGTTCAGATTCGATTTCGATCACGGTCTATTTTTCACTCTTGAGCTTTCATATGCTTTGAAACCTCCAAAGGGTTTCTTGACCTCTTCACTCCATGCATGGTTCTTGCACACAACAGTGCGATCCTTATTGAGCTTGTCCAGAATTTAAGGAGTTATGGGTTCAGTTTGCCTCACAGAGAGCCTGTGCTGATTTACACTACCTCTCCTGAGCTTAACAAACTTCGTCCTCCAAGGGACTCTAAACAATAAGGAGTGTTGGCATGTGTACATGAAACTGTGTCCGGGGTCGACGAACACATAGTTCGTGACTCTGGCTTATGCCTCCAGAGGACACAAGCATTTATGAGTATAAAATCATTTCCTAATCATATAATTTCTTACTGGCCTAGTTATACAATCAAGTAGAAATAGGGGAGATATAGTACATCCATTAAGAAATATGCACAATTCCTAAAACATACACAGTATAACCGATTCATACACAGTTACGGCTAAATTACACAGGGTAGGAAATCGCTTATCTATTATAGGTTGTCGCCAATCAACTGATTGTGGGTGTTCGTCCTTCCACCCAACCATAGGCACAGAGGCATTCATTCTTAGCACTCTGACCACCCCCGTGCCAAGCCATGATATCACCAGGGAATTATCACACTTTTCGAGGGTTCTTCCTTCGTTTCCGCTTCTGTTTGGGTACTTTTCTTTGTGACTCATAGCTTTCTCTCTTAGTTATGGCCTCGGTGAGGTTTCTCAGATGATCCTCAGCATCAATCTTGTGGCCTTCAATTCGCGACTCGCTGGAGATCTCCGCGCATCTCCCTTGCGAGATTACGCTCTTTTCTTATGATGTCTCCTCTCCCGTGTGTATCCCTCTTACCTTGGAAGGTTTGTCAACCTATCCTGTTCCTTCTATCAGAAGGAAGCTTAGGTCTATGGGTCCCTGCGGTACTTAGGGCTGATAGCCCATGCTTCCATTCATGGGGGTGGTTGATAATTCAATCATCGGTCCTTTCTTCATTAACTGATTTCTTTCCTTAGGATCCGAAGGAGGTTGTCATCCTCATCAAGGGAAATTTGGGGTTATTTGTCATAATGAACCCTCTCTTATAGTTTTCACATTCTTCCTCTAGTGATATCATGGCCAATACTTTCAAGACTTCAGCCCCACAGTCAGTTATTGACAGCTCACACAATAATACATTTACATTGTCCTTATGCATTAGCATGGTAATTCCTATTTTATGATTAATTACAAATTGGGTGAAACAGGGTGTTACTATTCCCTCCCCCTTAAAGGAACACCGTCCTCAGTGTTCTTTCTCAAAAACACCTGTCATGCCTTTCTCATTCATCCACTTCAAAAGTCTTGATCTTCGTCCTCGATCAGGTCCTCTTTCAGGATCTTAGTCTTCGTCATCTGCCTTCAATAATTCTTGGACAACAAGCACATAAATCACAATTTTGTGCGAAAACATCTTACTGTTGTTCAAAATTCAAAAGGAAATTTTCATAATCTCAGCACAATACTTATCTATGCAGTTTGTGGATCTGTATCCACATGGTAGTTTTGTTATCCATGCTCATCTCTTTCCTTGACGTACCCATTGGGTGCATGATTCCAATTCAATAGTTCACAAGAGCTATCATGATTTCATCTTCCTTTCTAAGGTTTTTATTTATTTTTTATTTTTTATTTTTTATTATCGCACGTGAAACTACCCACTGTGTGCATGATCCCAATAGTTTACAAGAATTATTAAGGTCTCATCTTCCTTGCAGTCACTCACCCTCCAAGCCCTAGCTCAGACATCCCCTTCACTGTTATATAGTCCCTCGAGCGATCCATCTTGTCCTGCCAAGGTTTTCTCGCACAGGAAAAATTTTAGAGACTCTATCGAGTCTTACAGTCAAGGTGTCTCTCAGAATTTCTCCACTGAGGCATACCTTTGGCTTGTGTTACCTCAACACAATAATTTTCAGGTGATCATGGCTTATCACAGGGTTTTCATGGCTTAGCAGTAGCCTTTTTTCATCATCTTCATCTTTGACAGCCTTCATATGTTCCTTCTAGAAAGATCTTTTCTCCTCACCTATGTCACTGGTATACAACATTCATGAGACATCATTATAAATTCCAACTTTCAGAATTTTTATTGCAAATCTGCCACCCATAGATTTTCCAATCTCTTGGTTTATTTTCAGATATGTTTCGTACAGAACCAGATTCACAATCATGGGACTTTCCTTCCCATAACATTTTAGCTCAACAGGAATTCGGTCTTCCTTATGGGCTTACAACATTGCCATATCCAAGACTCTTTCTTCCTGCAATCATTCCTTAGCTAATCAAATTGTTAGTTCTCATGCACATACATTTTTATCGCACCTTTTCAACTTCATCACAACAATCTCAGAATTGTGCATACTAACAATCAAATTCACTTTCTCAAAAGGAAATATCATTCCTCACAGTTTGGCTCAGCAAACAATCGGTCTTTCCTATGGACTTACCTCACTTCCATATCCATGACCCTTTGCTTCCTGCAATTCATTCTTTCCACAACCAAACAAACTATTAGTCTCATCTCAACATACCAAACTTTTCAAAACGTAATTCAACATTTCAAATGGTTTTAACAAATGTGCCAATATCCATGGCCACATTCATACCCAAATGCACTCTTTCATTGATTTCAATTTTGTCACTCTTTATGACAGGTTATTGGCCATGGGGGTTGGAATTTAACCAACCTTTTCCTCATATGGTTTATTCATTTTCTTTCATTCTTATAGTACGACCATACTGCCTGCTATAGGCCATTTACGATTCCAAATCAATACACATGAACTCAAAAATTTCACATGAATGCCTTTACGCATTCCTTGATTGTCAATGCATTCATGACATATCAATTCATGGATTCTTCCAAGGGTTACAAATAGTGTTTACTACCATAGGTTCATACCTCCATCATTTCGGTTCTTCATCCCGAGTCATACCTTATTTGGGTATCCAAGGCATACAACTGCCTTTCAAGTTTATGCATAACACTGAGACAATAAAATATTTCAGAAGGGGTTCTTACCAAATCCCTTCATATCTTGTGCCACACAGGCACGGATATATTTATACCGTTTCTTGGCTGCTAGCACCCTCTTTCTTATTTTTACCTCATCACCAGTGCTTTATGGGTACTTTTACAAACCTGTCAACAATCTTTCACTCGCAACCTTTGTTGGGCTCCAATCTACTCAAGTAAATTAGAGTGCATTTATTGTCAACCCGGACTTTGTAAGACTTAGATGGGCACTCAAAATATATGAGCTTTAAGATAGATTTGATTATTGCATGAAAATGTATCTAAAGAGTTGGATTTGAAAGAGAAACTAAGCTTCTATTCAGAAGTCTTGTTCATGGATCTCATGGCATTAATCATCAATTGTTCCTGAAAAGAAATTTGATTGGCAATAAAGATTCATTTAAGGCTAGATCATAAAGTTATCAATAGAGAAACCAAAACTCTTATTCAAGAGATACATTCATTGTCTTCTCTCATTAATAATCATCACTAGTCTTTCCTAAAAGCATAAAGA
>JASDQU010686429.1:18368-30445 GCA_032191745.1 Picea mariana
GAACCTTTAGATCTCTGCAAGAAATAACCTATAACCTGTCCTGGAATAGAGCATATAACAAATGGATGAATTCCATTACAAACACATGTTACAAATCAAGACTAAAAGTTGAATGGAATAGTATGAAAACTGAGCAATAGACAAACCCTGTAACCAACATCACAAGAATCTCTGTTGTAGATCGAAAATGACTCTGCACTCTTATATTAAACATGAAAGAAAAAGATTGCAGTCCTGAGAGTACTACTCCCCCCCTTATCCCTTTTACAAATATGCCTCATATATGTATTGAGGTCGAAATCCTCTCTAATCTAAAAGATAACAACAATTACAACCAATTCTTGAAACTTTCTGCCATAGAAAATGGGCCAAACTACCGAAAACTAGGGTTGTAGTTATGGCTTTGTATATCTTAAATCATGATAGATGTGTATAAACTGAAATAGGATTTTGTGCACCTGTTTATTCTGAGAAAAAACCTCTCTCATTTCCCTAAGACCCCTTTTCATTTTCCCCAAATCTTCATTTAACAAACATGTGTGAAAACGGGAAAATATGAAATCCAAAAATTAGGGCTCGGAGATGGATTTGATTCTCCCAATCCATGAAACCTGTAGGAAAACTGAAAGAGGCTAATGATATCTGATGTCTTAGGCACAAAATCCTCCAACCGTTTCTCAAAATGATAGTCCAGTCGCTCAGAATCCTCATTTGAAAATATGACTCAACACAGTAAAAAACTCCACATTTCTAAAAATGAACCTCATATTGCGGGGGACTTTTGACTACCTTACCAAGATCAAAATGAAATTATGAAGACACCACTAGACATATTAGGATTTTATATGTTGATAGACTATTCGAACGCAAAAAATGACCTCTCCATGGCTGAGAAAATTGCGTTTTTCTAAAGGAGTTTTGCATATGACTGGAGTCCTGATTTCGAGTTTTCGGGATTCGGGGAAACGAAGTAGTATTTATTAAAATATCCACATTGGCCAAATCCCCGATGGCCAAATACCCGTAATAGATTTCGTCTTTTACATTACACTCTTTCAGGCCTTCAGGTTTCGGGTATCATGTCCTCAAGAGTTATGACATGCAAGGAATCTCGAATTGCAAAATCACGATGGGATTAATTAGACGATAATCATTTGCTTTAATCTCTTAATCAATCATGGTTAGCACTTAATATTTAATCTTTGGTGGATTTAAGTGTCGGGACTTTGATAATACTTGATGCAAGAAATCCCGAATCGCGAAGTTGCGATGAGATTTATTAACGTTAATCTTTCTTAATCTTTATTTGACCCATCTTATCCTTTAATACTTTAGTGAATTCAGGGATTGGGGCTGTAGTTATTAAAATATATACGTAAGCCAAATCCCAACAGCAAAAAACCCAGACTCATGAGCTTTTTCTCTATGTGGCTTGATTCTCGATGTATGCGGTTGTTCCACTGCCAATGCTTCCATTCATTCTCCTTATGACTCATGAACACTCGAACATATGGTACATTTCTTTGATTCTCACATGAACCTTGTCTTTGGATTTTTCGTGAGTTGTCTTGTGACTATTATACTGTTGTGGCATTTAGGGCTGATTTCGGCATTATTTGACTGAAGATGATAGGTAGAGAACATTCAATGATGCGCATGACAGATAGATGGTCGTTTTCTCATATCTACACTTTTGATAGTTAAACACTATAATTTTTTTCTCTCCTAAGTTACCGAAAGCCAAAATTTCAATATTGTTACAACAAAGGCTCCATCTAGGGATGGTTCTTTCCTGCAAAGCGCCAAGAATAGTAGACCACATTCCTTCATCCATTGGGTGGCCTGAAATCATCCTTATCAAAATCTAAACTCTGTCGCTTTACTTGCACCTTTCTGAAACAAAAAATCGCTTATGCATTCATTGGGCTATGGAGTTGTAATTATTTAAAACAAAACCATACTGGATTCCAAACTAAACCAGAAACATACTTAAAACCACTGTTGTACTCTAGTGCTCAAATTCAATCTTATTTATATACATCACCTACTCTAACCGATATCACTGCTTTTTTCAAGTATAGGAAAACTTCCAAATCAACCAAGCAAGTATCCGATTAACAAACTTAATTATACTTCCATATTTGAGAAAAAGGATGATAGGAGCAATTGCAAATTTCAAAACATGCCCTGGG
Organism: Picea mariana; assembly: GCA_032191745.1. Classification (NCBI taxonomy): domain Eukaryota; kingdom Viridiplantae; phylum Streptophyta; class Pinopsida; order Pinales; family Pinaceae; genus Picea; species Picea mariana. The sequence continues at coordinate 20,561 of JASDQU010686429.1, forward strand.
AGTAGGTACTTACAGTTTTGAAATTCAAACTTCAAGAAGTCGAAAATAAAAAATTCAGTCCCCCATTTTGACTCCATATAAACTGCTATTGGATCATAAAAGTCACATAGAAATACCTCATTTTGTTGCTGTTCCAACTGATTGAAATGTTGTTTCTTGTTGCCTTTACTGATCTGAATGTTAAATGTGAACTGTTCAATATTTGTTGGGGAAACATGCATGATCAACTTCTGATCTGAACCTATCTGCTCTCTTTCATCATATCTTTGTAATCTCAATTCATCACTATGATATGCTGGCCTATTACAACTGATAATTTTTAAGAGAGAAGAAGAGATATGTTCTTCATTTCCTACATTAATGTCTTGATAACGATCAAATGAAAACCGGGTCTGAAAATATGCATCATGAAACAATTTCTGATCAACCTCTCCAACAATGATATCTTTAGAGGATGTATCAAAGTTAAAAGTATCTTCATTGGACTCTTGAACAACAGATTCATATCTATTTTCAAACATAGCATTCATACTTTCTTGATAATCTCTTAGTAGATAAATAGGATTTGATGAAATTTCATTAGACAACAAATCTTTAAAATCCTCTTCATCATCACTATATTTATCGAATACTGGAAAATCAGAATAAAATCCTAAAGGTTTCTGCATTGAAAAATCAACTATCTGATCTTGAAACAGATTTCGAAAAATATCACTGTCTTCTTCATCATCAACAGCCTTTACATCACAATCTAAATCATTCTCGAACACCAAACATTCTTCAGGATGGTTAAACATGACAACCACCTCTTTTTCATGAAACAAAACATATTCTACAAGATATTCAAGACTGTGTGGATGCTCCAGATCTGTGTAAGCAGGGGTTGCAACATGATTGTTCAGGAGCAGATCTATCTCTTCTTCTGATAAAGGAGGAGGTGCTCTATGAAATTTCTGTATCAAGCACCTATTGTTTTCTTTCTCTTCTATAGGTTGACCATGATGTTGAATATCTTCTTCTTGAATATGATCGCAAGAGCTATCATATCTTTTTTCTTTATCAGCCAACTCTTCGTCATGCTGGTCACCTTCACCCACTTGAGAAATTTATGTTGTTTCCTCCTCCTCTTCAAGAGGATTTGTTCGATATTTTTGTCTTATGAATTCTATACTACAACAATCTTCAAAAAAGATTTCAACTAAATATATCCTCTTACAATATTGATGAAAAAGTGTGTGAAAACATTTCAATGAAGGAATACTGGAATGGGGTAAAGATTTATAGCAGAGCCTAGCATCTCTTTCCAATGAAAACATAAACAACTTCATGAGGACATCTTCATGATGTACATTTAATTCATCCATGAGATTGTGGAATTCAAACAAGTGTTGAGAAGGATTGTTGTTCGTGTATTCACCAAATTTAGGAAGGACATCTTCCCAAACTTTAATTTTTGGAACAGTGTTTGGAAAACCATAAACATTTGTAAAGTCTAGAGTACAAAACCTTGCAGCAATCTGAGCAGCGAACGAATTTGATATTTTGAGACCAGTGGAGTTGCTAGAGAAATCATGTAGAGTCTACGAACCAAGGAGTCGCCAGGTGAATGATCACAGCCAATTGAATGCCTATCCCTTGTTCACCATCAAGAGATAGATCTTAACTTTGTCGTATCCCAGGGAAGATAACTTCATCCTCCGTCCCTAGCAATGGTGCCATAAAATGTTGTCACAAGAGTTGGTTCTAATATGTAACAGAGCCAATACTTAGCACATTTTAAATGAAATAAATTTGTTCACTCGGATTTGACTTGGGTTGCATGCAAGTAAATTCTGAGATAAACTTGAAGCACTTTTGATTGGAAAATGCCCCTTCCAACCCGAGAGGGATCTCTCGAAAACATGTCATAATAGGATATTCAATAAGCTTAACAATGGGCAGATCTTTGGGTAACATAAAGTTTTAGGTTTTTAGGGTTGGTGGGTTGGACTAGGAGGTAGTCCATTGGGAATGGAGTCAAATGATCAAGCAAAAAATAAGAGTGTTTCGACGATGAAAATCCATATCACAAAGGCTAGGTAGAAGCTGATTATAGAGGGAAGGATTTATAAAAATTATGGCAGAAAAATAAAGAGAAAACATATCAAAATGCAAGGAGCACTTAGCAATGAGTGAATTCCAAGCATAAATCAGTGGAAAGAGATAGTTGGGACAGAGCATCTAGCAAATGATGAATTCTGAACCTTCAGATCTCTGCAAGAAATAACCTATAACATGTATTGGAATAGAGCATCTAACAAACATATGAATTCCATTACAAACAAATGTTACAAATCAAGAAGAAAAAGTGAATGGAATAGTATGAAAAATGAGCAATAGACAAACACTATAACCAACATCACAAGAATCTCTGTTGTAGATCAAAAATGACTCTGCACTCTTATATTAAACATGAAAGCAAAAGATTGCAGTCCTGAGAGTAATACTCCCCCCCTTCTCCCTTTTACAAATATGCCTCATATATGTATTGAGGTCGAAATCCTCTCTAATCTAAAAGATAACAACAAGTACAACCAATTCTTGAAACTTTCTGCCATAGAAAATGGGCCAAACTACTGAAAACTAGGGCTACGGTTATGGCTTTGTATATCTCAAATCATGACAGTTGTGTATAAAATAAAAGAGGATTTTTTTCATATGTTTATTCTGAGAAAAAACCTCTCTCAGTTCCCTGAGACCCCTTTTCATTTCCCCCAAATCTGCATTTAACAAACATGTGTCAAAATAGGAAAATTTGAAATCTGAAAATTAGGGCTCGGAGATGGATTCGATTCTCCCAATCCCTGACACCTGTAGGAAAATTGAAAGAGGCTAATGATCTCTGATGTGTTAGGCACAAAATTCTCCAACTGTTTCTCAAAACGATACTCCAGTCGCTCAGAATCCTCATTTGAAAATGATGACTCAACACAGTAAAAAATGCTACATTTCTGAAAACAAACCTCATATTGCAGGGGACTTTTGACTGCCTTACCAAGCTCAAAATCAAATTCTGAAGAAACCACTGGACAGATAAGGAGTTTTGTATGTCGATCGACTATTCGAACACGAAAAAGGAGCTCTTCACGGCTGAGAAAATTGTGTTTTTCTAAAGTAGTTTTACATATGACCGCAATCCTGATTTCGGGTTTTTGAGATTCGGAAAAACAAATCAATGGTTATTAAAATCTCCATGTTAGCCAAATCACCGATGGCCAAATCCCCAAAATAGATTTCGGCTTTTACATTGCACTCTTTCGGGCCTTCGGGTTTCAGGTATCATGTCTTTAAGAGTTATGACATGCAAGGAATCTCGAATCGTGAAATCACGATGGGATTAATTAGACGATAATCATTTTCTTTAATCTCTTAATTAATCACGATTAGCAATTAATATTTAACCTTTCGTGGATTTAAGTGTAAGGAATTTTTTAATACATGACGTGAAAAATCCTGAATCGTGAAGTTGCAATGAGATTTATTAACGTTAATCTTTCTTAATCTTTATTTGACCTCGCTTATCCTTTAATACTTTAGTGAATTCGGGGATTGGGGCTGTAGTTATTAAAATATCTACGTTGGCCAAATACTCGATGGTAAAAAACCTGGACTCATGAGCTATTTCTCTGTGTGGCTTAATGCTCAGTGTATGCGGTCGTTCCACTGCCAATGCTTCCATTCATTCTCCTTGTGACTCAACGCTCGAACATATGGTACATTTCTTTGATTCTCACATGAACCCTGTCTTTGGGTTTTTCATGAGTTAGCTTGTGACTTTTATACTGCTATGGCATTTGGGGTTGATTTCAGCGTTATTTGTTTGAAGATGACAGGTAGAGAACATTCAGTGATGTGCATGATAGAAAGATGGTCGTTTTCTCATATCTACACTTTCAGTAGTTAAACACTATAAAGTTTTTCTCTCCTAAGTTACCGAAAGCCAAAATTTCAATACTGTTACAACAAAGTGCATAGGAATAACTTTGTGTTGAGTTCAGAGAGAGATAGAGTCATTGAGAACTTTGTAGGGATATGCCAGGGAGGCATCGAGCAAGTGAAAGTATGCATAAAGAGAACTCTTTGTCGATTTCAGGGAGAAGAGTATCAGAGGAAGATGGTCACAAATTTGTTGAACACTCTGTAGAAAACACTCAACAAGGTGTTCTTTGAGAAAAAGTTTGCTAGGAGGGCATGAAGTTTTCCTTTGAAAGGAAACAGAAGGGCTGAGATGCTTAGGAGACTGAGTAATTCGAAAAGCTCAAAAGAGATAACACAAGGAGTGCATGGGAGACATAATCATTCTAATTCCTAAAGATCAGAAGAGATAATGATTACAAGAGAGAAGACAACATCCAAGAGGCAGACTTGCAGAAGAAAGGTCAAAGGCCGAAGCCTTTGAAAACTGACAAAATATTCCAAGGCAGAAGAAGTCAAAATCTCATGAGGAGGAGAGAAAGTAGCTATTAGATCAGTTGTGGGGAGGAGCCTAGACTTTTAGATCAGTGTCCAACAGAACAAATGAATCGCTTTGATAGTTTAGTTTGAGATTTGAAATTTTCGAAGCCCGAATAGCCAAATAAGTCGGGAGTCATTGATCTGGGTTTGATAGATGTCACCAGATCGTAAAATTCGGAGAATGGTACTCTAGGGTTTTTGTGAAGTTGTGTTTCAGGATGTCCCGAAGTGTCAAAGCCTGAAACGTCTAAGGGACGTTGATCTGAAGGGAGGAACTTGGACTGTTGATATGGTCTTGGTCAAAAAGAGCCGAAATCCCGAAGAGAATCAGGGCCATTAATTTGGAGACAAAGCATGGAAGAAGATCTTTCATTCCAGAAAAATTCACTCTGAATATTTGTGTGTGTGGAGACATGAGAACTCTCGAAGACTGGAGAGTTGGAGTTCATCAGAACCATTTGATTGTTGAGGATAGGTGTCATTAGATCTTCCACTCAGAAAGATTGTCATATGGGGAAAATAAGATAGTTGAGAGTTGAAACTTTCGAGGGACAGAAAGCCAGAATCAACTGTAGCCATTGATTTGGAAGGGAGCTATGTGTCGACAGATCATGTAGATATGGAATCATGTGTGGAAGGAGGTGTTAGACAATGCAACAGGAAAGTTGCAAGTCAAGTAGTCACATGAGAATTGACTACAGGAAATTTTTCGTGTTCAGAAAAAGAAGTAATGAACTTAGAGATATTACTATGAGCATGCATATGCATAGAATGAAGAGTCAATCTATTTTATTAAATTTTTTGGTAATTATGATTGAATTGCTAGATGCAGACAATTCTAAATTCACTGCATATTGTTCTGTACATATTGCAATTGAATTATGATGTATAGGAAATACTCACAATTGTTGGTAGTATGCAAGATGAAGCCTTGCAGGAAAATGGTATGCAGTTTGGTGCTTGTGGAAAACCACAAGGAATTTTACAATATTAATATGGCAACAAGAAAGATGAATTATGAAATGGAATTTCATGTTTTGGGCAAAAAGTTGAATTTCTTTTTGAACTAAGTTGGAGTTCCTAAATGAATTTTTTTATGTTTTCTCATGATAATTGCATGTGGGTGATGCAGATGAGATGATGTTGATTAAAGTTAGAATGTTGACTACAAAGAGTAGCTTGGGGAAGATGTTGATTGGAAATATATGAAGGAAGTTGGAACTCCAGGAGCCACGGTGCTCTAAGACTTCCTGAGCCGACCTGTTGCTGAAACCCAAGGAAAGGGAGGTGTAGCAGTCTATGGACTATGTGACAGTGAAGGTGTAAAATCCTGGGGTGGGAAATGCATGTGGGGAAGGAGAGACCATTGGCTGGAGTGCTGCTGAGGTTTGGTACCTTGGTATGGACCATGTTGATGTGGAAGGTCTTCTCAATCAAATGATAAGTATCAATTCTCTATTTATTGTATGTTGTGTATCTTGTATACATGTTATAATGTTATTAGAATTGCTTGTATATACATATATATCCATTTCATATATGCTTGCATTACCTGCATCCATGACTGTACATAATGTGTTTCATGTTTCATTGCTTCAGAAATATATACCCGATGCTAATCATGTTATTGATTGGAATGTGATTCAGGTAGAGCAAGAAGGTGTCTTGCAAGTGCATTCGGTGCCCATATTGGACTGGAAGAAAAAATAGCTCCAGAATCAAGCCATAGGGATTGTAAAGGTCCAGTCAACATGGTACAATCTTGAGGACGTGACATAGGAGCATGAGGATGCTATGCGGGAAGAATACCCGCATCTTTTTGAATATTTTGGAAATCTTGTTGATGCTATGTAAAGAGTTGCACTGAGGATAGTGCAAAAATAAGGGGAGGGGATTGTAAAACCCCAAGGACATGCCCCAGTTGTATTTATGAATTGTAAACATGTTTTTTAGGCTGGTAAGATGAGTGTTATAATAGGCTAGGATGCTTATGTGATGATTATTGATATTATGGTAGCTGCAGGAGGTATTTACCTCCACATGTAAACCTGAAGAGAATAGAATATTCTGAGAAGCAAGAAGAAACCCTAATTAATTGTTTAATAACCCTAAAATTCAATTCGGCTCAAGAGAATGACTTGTATTAGGTTATTATCCTCCAAGAGAAGAATTCGGCTAAAGGAAATATTATATAATAAAGAATTAGTACCCAGAATGAGAAGTCGGCCTAGGCAGTATGCTAGAATTAGTATAAATACAGGAGGCTAGTCTTCATTCTGGCCAGTATTCTCAGAATTGCATAAGAAACACTTATGCGAACTGTAGTTGGCCAGTCTATGCACAAGTTTGGAGGAGAGTTATCATTCTATTTGCTAGCAAATTTCAGTTTTGGACTCTCTGATCATCTTTTGTTACTCTTGTTTGGTGCTCTATCCTTGGAGAGAGGTGCACTATATTGTTTGGCTATCTAGTCTAGGGTTTTCTTTCGGAATGATTCTCTATCAAGGTTAAGGTGCTCGGGGGTGGTTTCGGCCTATGGTTGGGTGAAAATAGTGATATTTTCTATGGTTAAATGAGCACATCCATCATATTCTAACAGGTTATGGGCCCACACCTCCTTCATTCAGTCTAACCACTAGAAGGGAGAATATCCATAAGGATACTAATATCATTGAAGAACTGCTGCTAGGGTTTCTAGCAAGATAAACTACCAAAGAATTGCCTCTAGGGTTACTAGTAGGTGCAGTTGCATAAACCCTAATCCTCTCATTGAGGCACCTTAAGTGAAGGGATTGACCTAATTTCCAGATAGACTAGTGCACCCTAGCCTATCCCATCTCCTGGTACTCTCAGCAAGCTAAGACGTCAAGTTTTAGTTTTTGGCCAAATCTAGGGTTCACAAAATCAAAGCAACCATGACTTACTCTATGAAGTCAGAAAACAAGTTAGATGGGTATTCTAACTTCCGAGCATGGAAGACAAGGATTGATCTCATGCCTGCCAAGAATAAAGTGTTGGATAACATGAATGGAAAGATCATGGAACAAGATTTTGAAGAAGGAAAAGAGAAGGAACCTCAAAACATTGCAATTTTGGAGAAGTTCAAAGACAATGACATCAGTGTCATGAGTATCATAGTGTATTCTATAAAACACCACTTGATACCCTACATCTCCCATATTGACTCATCCAAGAATATGTACGATGCCCTAACAAACCTCTTCTCAGTAAGAAACTTTGGACAAGTAATGAGTCTGAAGAATGAGCTCCATCACATGAATATGAACTATGATGACATCATAACATCATACTTTGTGAGAATCTCTCAGTTAAGATATCAACTACAATTTATTGAAGAGATCATTTTAGAGAAGGAACTGGTAAACATAGTACTCAATGTTCTTCCCAAGACATGGGATTCATTTGCTGCAAGCATGGACACAAGGAAGGAGTATCCTACATCTGAATAACTTTTGAATTTCTTTGCACAAGAATAATCAAGGATCAATGCAAAAGAGAAACCCCAAAATAAGTACGATGATCAAGATTTCACAACAAGGTTCAAATATTTCAGGAATAAAAAGAATTTTGGCTCTAGGAAGAAACTGAATGTCAAGAATACAATGCTTCAATTGTCAAAAGTATGTTCACTACAAGAATCATTGTCCCTTGTTAAAGAAAAGGAAGGAAACAAACGAAGCATTAGTTGTCGAAGAAAGGAAACCCTCAAAGAAATCTAGGCAAGACAAAACAAACTTATTCTTCTAAGACAAGGTAACAATACTCTTCATAGTTATTGTATATACCATGTTTTTTGTACATATCTTGCATATCTATTTCCTAGAAGATAATATGTTCCAAGAGAAACTATACCTATGGAAGAACAAGAAGATTAGGATTTCTATCACTGTGACTACAAGTCAGAAAATACACACGAAAGGATGAAGCGCATAAACAACCCCTGGTAATAATTCATGTGGAAGTTATTACATAAGTAACAACTGCAAGATAAATCAGAATCATAATCAATATTGAAGAAACCTACAATAAGTAAAGACAAAAATAAGTCAACGATCAAGAGAAAATTGGAGAAAAACTTATGACACTTTGCAAAAGGAAATAAGGATGCAGACAGAAGCATGGACTCTGTTAGATGGAGGGAGTCTGTTATATATTTCCAAAAGAATAACATGCATTCATACATGTTTTATCAGTCTAATTTTTCAGTGCGGACACAAATCAATCCCCCTAGCTTCACTACGAAACTAGAACAAAACAAGACAATACACTACTCTTTCCTTAGATTTCAATTATCAAATGAGAAATGGATCTAGAACATACCTTTTAAATATATAATATCCGACTTCGCCAATGCAATCCAAGCTCTGTCATGAGGCTTATGGAGAAATATATGCAGAAGAACACAAGCCAACGAAGACAAGAATAATAGAGTCTATTTGATATGAAACTATGTACGTGATCAAGTAATAATACAATACGAACAAATAACATTCATATAGAAAAGAAAAGTATATATGTATTAAAGAATGTGGAAGAAATATACAACCATATGGCTTGATGTTGTCAGGTTCCTTCCAATAGTTCCTTTCTTCCCACACACTTATAATCCATGGATTCTAAGATTGTATATTTGATAGCTACTCACAATCTATCTTGACAAAGCAAAGATCAAAACCAATATACAAGCTCCAAAGAATCCAAACTACAAAACCCAAGATAACTTTCTCCATGAGAACTCTTCTCCTTTTATAATTTGAAGAGGATAAGGTGAGGATGTTAGGATGATCCCCCTAAATCATGAAAGTGAGTAAGATACAAACCATTTGGAGGCCACCTCACCATAGAAGCTTCTCCTTCTAGAAACATCAAGAAGATGCCCATTTTTCCCACGTACAGAAATCATCGCACCCTAGCTATAGTGTAGTCTACGACGACATCGTAGTCTAGCTTTAGAGTAGGGTGTGGTGATCAGGCATCGCCACACCCTGCATATAGTGTAGCCTATGACGATATTCCTTAATAGGGTTTTTACAAAGGAAAATACAATTTCTTCTCTTAGGAAAAGTTCTTCTCCTTTCTTTCTTTAGAAATTCGGGCTATTGATCATTCTAGAGAAAAATTATAGGTTTACATCATCAATGGTAATCAGAGTGTTGAAAATAATGTGTAATAGAGAGCCCCCCAAAGTATGAAGTTAGAACATAGTGGTAACTGAAATACTTTGTCGAGTGTGTGTAGGGAACAAGGAATATGTCGGTTGGAAACCTGCCAAGGAAAAAGGAAATACAGTACAATAATACATCATCACTAAGGTAGGAATTCCCATACTTAGAATACAAATGACTCAAAGCATAAATGTTGACATGCAAA
>JASDQU010686430.1:12188-31108 GCA_032191745.1 Picea mariana
AACTTGAAAGGAAGGAAGTACCATATGATGGATATGTACATAGAGAGTTGGAAAAGGTTGAGATACCTATCCTTAACGGTACCACCAAAGGGGAGGTAGCAGAAGCTTGGTTGGAAAACATGCACCTATGTTTTGAGTTGCGAAGTTATTCTAGTAACCAAAAAGCCAAGCTGGTTGTATACCAACTTAAGGAGAGTGCATTACTATGGTGGAGAAATTCGTAGTCCCAATTGGGATATTCTATATCTGCCTTTAATTGGGAACAATTTGAAACTGAGTTTTGAAAAAAAATACCTTTCAACAGAATACTTGGAATGAAAGTTGAATGAGTTCCATGATCTTAAGAAAGGAACTAAGATTGTACTTGAATAAGAGCCTCGATTCATGGAGTTTCTTATATATGCTACATATCTGAATATTGAAAGCCTAAAGGTGAACAAGTTTTTGTATGGGTTGAATCCCTTGTTAACGGAAAAAGTGTGCATTTTGATGCCTACAACATTGCATGAGGCAATGCAAAAGGCTATAATAGCTGAAGAAGAAATGCAGGTGAGTAAAAGAGGGGATAAAACTCCTAATCATATTGTACCTTCATTCCATGGGAAACCTCCTCGGAGGGGGAATAAAGGAATAAACTATAAGGCTGGTGCTTCACATCAACATGGGTTTTAGAAGAGTCATTATTCTAAGAACCATAAAGAATATTCCAAGCATCAATTTCAGCAAAGTGGTGCTCGTACTCTAGATTATGTTCAAAGTTCAGCAGAATCACCTAATAAAAGGGCCAAATCGATAATGTATGATCCTACTAATGGATGTTGGAATTGCAGGGGACCACATTATCAACGAGATTGCCTTGAAAATAAGAACGAGGAACATCTAGAACAAGATCAAACTATTGTTAGAGATATGGGAAGAGACCATAGGATTCATGCAATTGTGCATGTTATCACTCAATTTGTACTTATTCCAAAGGAAAAGGTTAAGGAAAGGAAAATTGGAGTAACAAGAGGTTATCCTATCAATATCACCTCAACAAGATACCTCTTTCTATTTAGGGTTGATGGCCCAGGGGAGACGTCCCCAATGACCTGGGGGTTTGAGAAGGCAAAGGTTAAAGTGTCTATAAAATTATCCCCTCTCACAAGTCACACTGATAAGGAGGTCCTAGGGTTTTAACCAATGAAGTAATGAAGTATTTAGATGTACCCGCCTAGAACAAAACAACAAGAAAATATATCTTTTGCAAGCACAAATTGTTGTTAGTAATTCATAAAACCATGGACTTTATCAATAAAAGAAATAATTGATATATAATGAAGAAAACATAATTTTATAACAGAAATGTTTATAATATAATAGCTTCAAAATAAATGCCTTAAAATGGCTACACAATGACCAAGAACAATCTCTCAATAATAACAAAGTACTAGCATTTGTCAGGAGCTCATTAGGCGGTGTATTAATCAACTTTTCAATTGATTTTAGATGCTTTTAGTGATGCAATAGATGTATGCATCCTAATTTTGTAACAACAACAAATAGGTTAGTATATTAGTCTATTATAAGGTTAGGAATAGTTAGTAGAGAGCTTAAGGTAATAGTTTTGAGGGTGGCTTTCATCAATCACTCAATTGTAAGTCTTAGATCAATGATTTTAAGGTAAATGGAGTCTTTTTAGGCAATGACAAATCTGGGAGGAATTTTTTTATAATAATAGAACTAGAGACAAGAGGGTCAATAATTGAAGTGTTGGTATCCCAAGGCTTCAATAACCAAATCCTAGGGGGAAAATGGCTACTAGGAAGTAGGTAACCATAGGCCCTAGTAGTTTTCCTCCTTCTTTAGCTCAAGGATGAAGTAGATGATTCCTAGATGAAGAAAAAGGTGCTAAGGTGTTGCAATGGCAAGGCCCTTAGCAAAAATCTTCAAGAAAATTGGTTTTCTAGCATAATCTAGTAGGTGAAAGTTATTAAGGCAAGAACAATAACATGTGATTTAGCCTCCTAGGGTTTTAAGCTAGGAATTTCATAATCTTAGAATAAATGCAATACAAATACAACCATAACCATTCAATGAAGAATAATTTCAAAAACTTTTCTTACCTTCACCAAGAATCATCTAGCAAATAGCCTAGTTGAACACTTCCACCAAGAAAAATGCTAAAATACTCCAAAAATAGCCTCCTTCAAGAAGTGCGCACCAAATTTCAGCCAAGAAAATCTAATTAGGGCGCAAATTTAAGACCTCACTTAAGTGTAAGTGAAAGATGATGAGAAATACGTGTGATTTTCCCCTTATTTATACAGTTACAATGACCAAAATTAGGTAAAAAAGGCCGACATGGCTAGTGTACATGTAATATCTAGTTTTTACATAAAAATGACAATTTAAACCCTAAATCAAGCATAATAGGTGACTTCATGCCCTTTTAGGGTGACGTTAGTCCTCTTCGGTGAAACGTTGGCCTCTAGGAGAAAAACGTTAGGCCTCCCAAAACCTCTAGACCAAGACACATGTGCCACCTGGAACATAACTACCTCCAAAGTGTCCATCAAACACTGGTGATGTTAAGGGTCACAGAGGTGATGTCATGGGCCTTTCACAGCCAACATAATAGTAGGAGGGAAAGACCCCCTTGGGTCCAGGCCTGCCAAGTTGTCTCTGGTGGAAAGTTCTCCTCTCTCTCTGGTGCAAGTCTTTGTCTAATGTTTACTCTTGGTTGGGGTCTCAACATCCATTTGGTGGGATTTTAGCACTATGGAGGTCCGAACTAATCATCTCCCCATGTGTACCTGTCCGTTGGGTGTGATCCCACAACAAAAAAAAGTACACCCTTCATGGGCTCATAAGTCACATGGATCATAGCAATGTAAATCACATCTAATAATCAAGTTATTTAAACATGTGCATAAAACCCCCTTTTTCCAGACAAGTGCTCAACGACGTTATGCTATTATACAAGATAGGTTTGGGGATGACGTCAGGAGGTCCTATTGGGATAATTCTCATTGGACGCGGGAAATTTTCAGGTGAAGACAAATCCAAGCCATGTAACTGGATGAGGTGGTGTAGGGATGTTTGAGAAATGGGTGCAGTGGTGACAGGGGAATGTATGGATTACCTATGGGTGCCTCTGAAGAGGGTGACCTGCACCTTGTCATGGATGCAAATGTTTCCAAGCCCATTCAATTCCTTTTATATTTTATCTTATTTCTTTTTCTTTCAAGAGACTAGTTAGGGCACACTGCCCCTGCGTGGTGACCAATGGTGACAATGTTACCCACAAGCATTTCATGGAGATGAGAAGGCTGACTCGTGATGAGACCTCCTTTCTCTTGGCTATTCCACTAAGAGCCACTACCATGGCATGGTGACCAGCTGAATGGTAGTGTCATACCACTACATTCCCATGGATCTAATAGGCTGGCTCGTGATGAGACCCCCTATCCTCCAACTAGGTCTTGATTTTATTATTTTATGGGTCCCTCTATTTCTTGCTGAAAAGACATTTATTTATTTCTCAGGGATCCCTGGGCAAAGAATATAAAGGTTTTGTTCCTTTGGATTTTATCTTTTGCTAGCTACTTTTACCATCTGGGCCTTTAGCCCCTTCTTCCCACAAGGTAAGGCACAACCCTTTGCTATCTTGGCAAACCCAATGCCCGAACCAATGTATGGGATGGATAAGAGGAAAACAAATGAAAAGTGATAAGTATGGTGGGAATGGACGATGACCTTTCATGAACCCACCCAGTGGAAACTCAAACCCTATGGCAACCAAGTTTCTAGGGAATCCTATCATTCCCCCCAGGTGTGGACAAGTAGAAAGGCATAAGGTCCAAGCACACGTCAGAAGTAAAAATAATTAAATGCACATATTCAAATGTTTTGAGAATCAGAGTGACAAATACCATGATACCTAGACTCATTACCTCATGGAGAAAGATCCACTATTGCTGAAGGACCAGGTCGATGTAATGGATGTTGTTGCTACTGACAAGGTGGAGGCACTGAAGAAGAAATATGGGCCCTCCAGGGACAGGATTAAGTCAATATGTCTCTCAGTACTCCATGTCTAGGACCTATGGGCATCGAGACATAATATCCTTAGTTATCCCTAGGCTAGGGGATAACATCTAGCTCCAACTCGGGGACATGTGCTCATCATAGAACACATGAGAACCTCAACATATCTGACATAACCTATGACCTGCTTGATCTAAAAAAAAAATATTAGTAATCATTTGGGGTGGTGATACCACCCCTGGCTCATATATGGTATAGAAAATGAAAACAAGCATATATACAAATGGAAATACAACTACTCTAGCATGAAATGCATATGGTATATACAATGAATGCAAATTCCTACCTACTTACCTATACTTACCTATGAATTCAAGTCTCTACCACCTAATGTGGTTTGAGGAGGTGCTCGCTGACTAGTAATGGGTGCCTTCTTCCTTCCAATGTAGACAAATAGTAGGCATCATTGATTGACTTTCTTCCAACTCTGAAGGGTCCAAGCCAAAATTGTGCACTTCCCTTGACATTAGTATGTTCTTCCTTCTTTGTGTCCCACATCCATACAATGTCTCCCTCTTTGTAATCCTTGGTTTTGAACTTGGTCGTTTCTTGTACAACCTTGGTTTACTGTCTTGAGGGAGGAGGGTGGGACTCTGTTGTGAAAACTTCTTGTTGGGAAATTTGGATTTAGTATGTTCTCATTTCTTTAATATTTTGATAGCCCCATCTTATTTGTCTTTATATTTTTTCAAGATTTGTTGATAATCCTCCTTCTTCAACCATTGTATCCGATCAAAGTCTTCTTCTATAGAAAAAGGCATGTCATCAGGAGAAAATTCAGGAAGACTCTCTTTGACTGGCTCATGTGTTTCGTTAGCTTCAATGTCATCACCAATTTATTCCACATGGATTTTGGTCATTGGCACATTCAGGAGGTAGCTTATTGTTCCATCATTCATAGGAACATTGATATAAGTGAGATCCATCTCTAGGGTTCCTCCCAACATCGTGGAAAGATTCTTGGATAATAGCATTCCCCACATATCTGGGACATCCACCACTATGATGTCCATATGGATCACTCTCTCAGGGTATCTTCCAAGGCATACTTCCACGTTCTCAACTACCTCATGCATGGGTATGGATCTGGACTCAAATCCACACACATTCATGTAAGTTTGTATGACTTTTAGTCCCAATTGTTCCATGACCTTCAAAGACATCATGTTAGCACCTGCCCCTGAATCTAGTATACAGTTGTTAAGGCATTTGTTATTGATAAATAAGGTCATGAAGAAAGGTGTGTGTCCATCATACTGAACCCTAAAGTGATCAACTTGTAGCATAATAGGAGGGTCCATTGGTCCATCTGACCCTTTGAAAAAATTATCAAACCTTTCTTTGACAGATGGTACCTTGATGACTTCTCTCAAGGGGATGGTCACATGCATTTTGGCTAATGCCCCTTCAAAGTCAAAATTTAAGTCCAATTTTTCGGTCTTGGGGGGATTCTTAGGAAGGATTATGTTCATGGGTGGAGGTCTTGTTTGTGATGCCACATGCCCAGTAGAGAGAGGTTGGTTCATTCATTTTTGTCTAGTATACACTTGGAATTATTGTTTTTCAACTTTTCTCTTGATTCATGGTCAAGATTGTTTATCACCTCCATCCTAGCCTTCCCGACTTCTTCTTTTATGCCTTCTTGATGTTCCTCAGGAGTAATATTAAGGATAATTTGAGGATCCTCGATGGTATGGTCCATTATGTTCACTTGGTCATGGTTTCCATTGTTGAAAGGACACTCATGCTCCCAATGTGACTCATTGCATTGTAGGCACCAAGGATTTTTATCCACTATGTTTGCAGGGGCTAAAGTATTTGGAACCTCTTGATCATTCTTTGGTCTGAAAAATTGGTTCCCCTGAAAACAAGGTTTCAAACTTGTCATGGAACTCTCTAACAATTTCATTCTCTTGTTTTACAAGGTTATTCAACCTTTTTAGCATCATGTTGGTGTCTTCCTTGACACTCCATCATTTGAGGAATACTTCCTCTAACCTATCCATGGTTTTAATACTAGCATCAGGGAGAGTCATCATGGAGGGTATCATAGAACAATTTCATAGCTAAATATTTAGCATCATCACTGATGGGATAAAGCTGGAAGAAGGCCCAAAAATTGCTCATGTAATCTTCAACACTGACTACATCATTTCCAGTGAATTTGGGCAACCATTTTTCATACTTAGGGGGCATTTTCCTAGGGTAGCCTAGTATAACTGTCATGTCCAGTGGTTTGAAAATATTGGATGACCATTGTATTTGGTTATTGGCTTGGTTTGGAATGATGGTTTGAGTTCCCGTGCTAGACATTGTGTTTAAGGGAAGTTTGCCTCCAAAAAGTGATTTTACTATAGGAGATTTTCGGGGAGGCTTTATTCTAAAGGATTGGGGAGGGTTGGTGTACCTCGCTAAGGTTTGTGGAGTCGCTAGATAGTTTTATTAAAACTATAAAAGGGATGAGGGGATCACCCTCAGTGGATTCACCAGGTAAGCTTTGAAAAGTAAATGATTTTGAGGAAAGGCTTACCTAGAAGTGTCGTCTTTGAGGAGAATTGACTCAGTGTTCCTCGACAATGTCGCCAAAATGTTATTGCTCAATTTCTACTTATTCCAAAGGAAAAGGTTAAGGAAAGGCAAATTGGCATAACATGAGGTTATCCTATCACTGTCACCTCAACAAAATACCTCTTTCTATTTAGGGTTGATGGCCCAGGGGAGATGTCCCCAGTGACCCGAGGGTTTGATAAGGAAAAGGTTAAAGTGTCTATAAAAGTATCCCTTCTCACAAGTCACACTAATCAGAAAGTCCCATGGTTTTAACCAATGAAGTAATGAAGTATTCAGAAGTACCTGCCTAGAACAAAACAACAAGAAAATACATCTTTTGCAAGCACAACTTGTTGTTATTACTTCATAAAACCATGGAATTTATCAATAAAGACAATAGTTGATATATGATGAAGAAAAAATATTTTTATAACAAAAATCTTTATAAGATAATAGATTCACAATAAATCCCTTAAAATGGCTTCACAATGACCAAGAATAATTTCTCAATAATAACAAAGTACTATCATTCATCAGAAGCTCATTAGGCGGTGTATTAATCAACTTTTCAATTTGTTTTAGGTGCTTTTAGTGCTGCAATAGATGGTTGTATCCTAATTTTGTAACAACAACAAATAGGTTAGTAGATTAGTCTATTTTAAGGTTAGGAATAGTTAGTAGAGAGCTTAAGGTAATAGTTTTGAGGGTGGCTTTCATCAATCAATCAATTGTAAGGTTTAGATCAGTGCTTTTAGGGTAAATGAAGTCTTTTAGGCAGCGGAAAATATTGAAGGAACAAATTATAATAAGAGAACTTGAGACAAGAGGGTCAATAATTGAAGTGTTGGTAGCCCAAGGCTTCAATCACCAAACCCTAGGGGGAAAATGGCTACTAGGAAGTAGGTAACTCTAGACCCTAGTAGTTTCCTCCTTCTTTGGCTCAAGTATGAAGTAGATGACGGCTTGATGCAGGAGCATCATTGTCACTCGCACAGAGAAAGACCCATCACATCTATAAATATGTACGGGAGCTTAATGTTGACAATTACAACATATATTTTGAAGACTGCCTTAACTCAGCGTCGAAATTAATCTCTTGAGGCACGCTTGAAATCAGGCCGGGAAAATTTGGAGGCACGCTTGGACGATTACGAGCGAAGTGGGAGATTCCACTATGGATATAGAATGTGACTGGTTTAGATAGTCATTAGGAAATTTTTTAGAGTAGACAAGTAGCTAAGGGGAACCCTGAGAGCCCTTTTTGATAAATAGAGGTTTTGTAGACCCAGAAGAGAGAGTTTTTTTTTTCACTGGTTAGAGTTGCTAGTTGGTAGTTGGCTAGAATAGAAGTTAGTTGAATATTTCAATAGTTTTTGTTGTTCATTTACAATTGTAAACATTTTCACTTATGAATATAACAGAGGAAAATTGATCCAATGCATGGTGTGAACATTGTTTGCAATTCCCTGTATTGTGTTTTCATGAATGAATGAATGAATCTCATTTTGAGTAGATGGAACTGTGAATGTTAGGATAAGTTTCAATTTTTTCTCTTCTACGGAAGTGGTGCAAGGTGTGCCCACAGAACGCAAGGAGTGCGTTGACGAGATCTGTCTTGATTCTGAAGCTCAGAATAGGTAACACAAAACTTTCCCTTTAAAAGGAGTGCAAGGCATGCACAGTCATCCGCAAGAACCCAAAACCTTATGTGAAGATCTGGTGCAAGGACTGCACAGGTTTGAGATTCGACTAAGCCTCGAAGAGCCAGGAGAGGGGAACACCAGAAGGGCGAGAGGAGTTTATCTTCAAGAAATCCAGAGGACCTGAGTTATTGAAATCCCTGAAACGCAAGGAGTGTGTGGGAAATCAAAGTCTTCGCAAGACCAATCTCAGGAGGAGTAACACCTTGCATAAGTGCTAAAGGATCCAAGAATGGGACTCGTCGAAGGAACAAAGGTTAGAAAACCTTTGAACACCTAGAATATCTTCTAACCTTGAATATAGTGTAAGAAAAAGGGGGAAAAGATCTCAGTCGTTCAATCTGAACGCTAGAGAATCGAAACTATCCATCGGGAGGGATGCATGGCGAACAACCAATGTTTCACTGACTCGCATTGTGGAGGAGTCAAAGGGAAGAATGCTAAGAATTCATGAATCTTGAATCCATGACTTGATCTGACTCGTTGGACCCAGGAGAGATCTGGACCGTTGATTGTCGAGGGTGAAATATCGACATTTCGGAGAACAGAGGTAAGGAGGTTCCAAAGTCGCGAAGCGCGAAATGTCAATTTGATCGCAACCATCGACCAAGGGAAGATCTGAGCCATGGATCTCGAGTCATCGTGATTTTGACTATTGGGAGGACAGAGACAAAGGAATCCCGAAGTCACAAAGCACAAAACACTGATTTGATTGCAGTCGTTGACCAAGGGAAGATCTGAGCCATAGATCTCGGGTCATTGTGATTTCGACTATTGGGTGAACGGAGACACCAGTACTCCCACGGTCATGAAATGTGAAATCGCAACGGGCCTTTCACTCGAGCACGTAGTCACCGCCAGTGGTCACAAGGGAGAAATGGCTTAGCAAAGATGAGCTAGGGCACGCTTGACGTTGAGGTTCGAACAACGCTTGGGAGAGAAGTCACGGGTCTCAGATGATCTGCGCATTTGGAGAAAGGACCTGTGTAAGTGGGTTTGGGGTCTAGCAGAGACCCAGAGATTCAATCAGACTTAGTATCTTGATTGATCCTAGACTGGGAGGTCATGCAACCCTTAGGAGAGAAGGGGGATTTGCATCAAGTGGTATCAGAGCCGAAGTTTTGCTTAGAGAATGCAGGCAAGAGAAAGGAGATAAAATAAATCGAAGTTGTATTCTGTGTGTGAGATAGACAGTTGACACAATACGACCAAGGAGACGAGTGGAACCACCATTGTCCAATCGAGATGTGGAAAGGGAGATGCAAGAACTCCATGCAAGATTAGAGGTGATGGAAGCATCGCACAGATGATCACCTGATGCTAGAGATGTCAGCGATGCAGAGAGAGAAGAAGCAGTGGATGAGAATGTCGACGGAGAAGATGCAGGAGAGGATGTTGCTGAGGAATGCTTGCTGAGAGCAGTATCCAGATTGGGAGGTAGAGACAAGATGGAGGTCCCAATGTATGAAGGAAATTTGTATGCTGAAGAGCTATTGGATTGGATAAGATCCATGGAAAAATATTTCAACTATGAAGACGTCGATGAGGAAAGAAGGGTGAGACATGCTGTCACCAGACTAAAAGGACATGCGGTGATGTGGTGGGATGAACTGCAGGCTAAAAGGAGAAGCAAAGACAAGCAAAAGATAAATATTTGGGATAGAATGGTAGCCAAGCTGAAGGCTAAGTTCATGCCCAAGGATTATCAAATCAAACTGTTCAGGAAAATGCAGAACCTGAGATAGAAAGGGATGATAGTTAAGGAGTACACAGAGGAGTTCTACAGGTTGAACATCATAACTGGACAAAGAGAGAGAGACAAAGAAAAAGTAGCTATATATATAAATGGCCTGAGATATGAAATCCAGGATGAGCTCAGCATGATGTCAGTAAGGACAATGGAGGATGCTTATCAGTTTGCGCTGAAGGTAGAGGAGAAGTTGGCCAGAAAACAAAACCAATGAGGGAGAGGTAAAATCTCAATCCCAAGCAAAATAAAATGATTTACCCATGACAGAGCACATAATTCTAAGGACGAGACTGAAAAACCACACAATCACTTGGAAAGAGGAGAAAATTCCCGAGGAAGACAAGGTGGTCGAAGAAATTATTCTAGAGGAAGAGGAAGAAGGGGAGGAGGAGACATAAGATGGTATGCCTATGGAAAGACATGCCACATGTATTGGGAATGTCCCAAGAAGAAGAAATAAGGAGGAGGTGAAGCTCACATTTTAAAAGCACAGAGAAGATATGTTGAAGGAGAAGGAGCAGAGGATGGAATATCCTTGATGTTGAGGAAGGTTCTCTTAAAACCAAAGGAAGAAGTTGAGAGGCCAATGTAGAGGAACAATCTCTTCAGAACAACTTGCAAGACTAAAGACAAAGTATGGAATGTGATAATTGACAATGGGAGCACTGATAACTTAGTATCCATAGAGATGGTGGAGAAATTGGAGCCACAGACAACTACACATTCGAAACCATAAAAAGTCTCATGGTTGCATAAAGGACACTAGGTAATGGTTACTAAACAATGCTTGGTTGAATTTAAGATAGGAGGATATAGAGATGAAATTCTATGTGATGTAATTCCCATGGATGTATGCCATATTTTTTTGGGAAGACCATGGCAGTTTGACAGGAATGTCATCCACGATGGGAGGAAAAATGCATACACATTAGAGAATAATGGTAGGACACACATGTTGCTACCAATAGAGAAGAAGAGAGTGAAAGAGGAGGCCAACACAAGCATACTTCTCATGAGTGGGAAGGAACTCTTGAAGGAATTCAAGGAAGAATAGGAGATGGAGTTTGTTGTGGTGTGGAAACCCATAGTTATCCTTACAAGTAATTCGATGGAGGATTTACCTGAAGGGGTTCAGGAATTGTTGGATAATTTTGCTGAGATAGTGGTGGATGAGCTGCCTAACTCATTACTACCCATCAGAATTATCAGCCACCATATTGACTTGATACCAGGAGAAAGTCTGCCAAACAAAGCAACATAAAGATTGACACCTCGAGAGAATGAGGAAGTGAAGAACCAAGTCCATGAATGATTAGACAACGGTTTGGTCAGGGAAAGATTGAGTCCATGTGCAGTACCAAATGTGTTAAGTCCAAAGAAGGATGGAGGGTGGAGAATGTGTATAGACTCAAGAGCCATTAACAATATCACCATCAGGTATAGAATTCCTTTACCAAGAATGGACGATTTAATGGACTGTTTGAGTGGAGCAAATTTCTTTTCTAAAATAGATTTGAAAAGTGGATATCACCAAATTAGAAAGAGAGAAGGTGATGAGTGGAAGACAACCTTTAAGATGAATGGAGCTCTGTATGAGTGGCTTGTTATGCCATTTGGCTTGACAAATGCCCTGAGTATTTTTATGATATTGATGAATGAAATACTGAAAGGTTTCATGGGAAAGTTTGTGGTTGTATATCTAGATGATATAATGATATTTAGCAGTACTAAAGAGGAGCATTTGAGGCACATAACATTAGTGACGAGGAGACTACAACAGGAGAAGTTGTTGATAAATATGAAGAAGTCCTCTTTTATGAAGACATAACTCATTTACTTGGGTTTTGCGATCTCTTCAAATGAACTGAACATGGATCCAGAGAAGCTAAAATCAATCAAAGAATGGCCGTCACCAAAGAGTATGTTCGAGGTAAGGAGCTTCCATGGATTAACAAGCTTCTATAGGAATTTCATCAGAGACTTCAGTGGAATTTGTGCACCAATGATGGATACAGTGAAGAAGAAGCACAAGTATTTTAAATGGACAGAGGAAGCCGAGAAGAGCTTCAATATACTGAAGGAGAAAATAACAGAATGACCAATTCTGGTCTTGCCAAATTTTGAAAAGACATTTAGGTGAGATGTGATGCAAGTGGAGTTGTAATTGAAGCAGTCTTGATATAGGACAGTAAAATTGTTTCCTATTTCAGTGAGAAGATGAATGAGACCAAGAGAAAATACTCCACATAGGACAAGGAGTTTTATGCCATAATTCAAGCCTTGAAGAAATGGAGGAATTATCTTGTCCCACATGAATTTGTCTTGTATAGCGATGACCAAGATTTACAATTCATAACCAGGAAGGAAAAATTGAATCAAAGGCATGAAAAATGGGTTGAGTTTATGCAGAACTTTAATTTTTCCATAAAACATATTGCTAGGAATGCTAACAAAGTTGTTGATGCATTGAACAAGAGATGTTTGATTCTGCAGGAATTTCAGGTGAAGACCTTGGGGTTTGAACACCTTAAGGAAAAGTATTGTGATGATACAGATTTCAAGGAAGCATATGAAGCATGTGAAAACCCTGTGCCAAGATAAAAAAGGCAGTGGAAAGAGTACATGTTTCAAGAGGGATTGTTGTTCAAGGGGAATCAATTGTGCATACCAAAATGCTCAATGAGGGATAACCTTTTGAAAGAAAAGCATAGTGGAGGATTGGCTGGACATTTCGGCCATGAGAAAATGTTTGCATAGTTGAGCAGTTCATACTATTGGCCAGGTATGAGAATAGAAGTGATAAATTTTGTGAACATATGTAGAATCTGCCAAAATGCAAAAGGGAAGAAACAAAACACTGGATTGTATCAACCATTGCCAATACCAGAGAGGCCTTGGGATGAAATAAGCATGGAGTTTGTGTTGGGACTACCAAGAATGCAAAGAGGATTTGATTCCATATTTGTAGTGGTGGATATATTTTCAAATATGGTACATTTTATCCCATGATAGAAGACCAATGATGCAACACATGTTGCAAATCTGTTTTTCAAGGAAGTTGTAAGACTTCACGACCTACCCAGAAGCATTGTCTCAGACAGAGACACAAAATTTGTTGGTCACTTTTGGAGAACACTATGGAAGAAGTTGGGGACATATTTTTCCTTCATCTCAGCTTATCATCCTCAGATAGATGGACAGACTGAGGTGGTGAACAAAATTTTGAGAAACTTGTTGAGGAGTCTGGTCACTGAACGTCATAATCAGTGGGATCAGATTCTACCACAAGAAAAATTTGCATACAATGACTCACCAAATAGGAGCACTGGAAAGAGCCCATTCCAAATATTGCATGGAATGCAACTCAGTGTAGTATCTAATTTGAGATACTTGGAACAGAGTGAGATCAAGAGCACTTGAGTAGAAGATTTTGCTGTAGACATGCATAATCTCTATAGCCAGATCAGAGGACATTTGCAGAGTTCTAAACAAGATTATAAACATAGAGATGATCAACATCGTAGAGAACTTCAATTTGAAGTAGGAGATAAGGTTCTGGCACATCTCATAAAAGACAGGTTCCCTAGGGGAACATATAATAAGTTAAATATGAAAAAGATAGGACCATGTAAGATCTTGAGGAAGTTTGATGCAAACACCTACAAGATTGAGTTGTCAGATGGTGTGGGAATATCACCCATATTCAATGCTTTAGACATGTATCCTTATAGGAAAGATGGCACATAGGGGTTAGAAGATCAAGAGAAGATCCAGTGGGAGAAACAAATGCCTGTAGCAGAGAATCCACAAATGGAGAAGATCGTGGATCAGAGGATCGGTAAAAAGACTAGAAGGAAAATCTATTTTGAATATCTGTTCAATTGGAAGGGACACCCAATAGAATATGCTAGTTGGGAAAATGAAGCTTCTAAACAAAAGCATGGAAGGTCAGTGCAGGAGCTCATGGACAAGAGTCCATGAATTTTTTTCAAGGGGAGTATGATGCAGGAGCATCGTTGTCACTCGCACGGAGAAAGACCCATCAACATCTAGAAATATGTACGGGATCTCAACACTGGCAGTTATAACAGATATTTTGAAGACTGCCTTAACTCAATGCCATAATTAATCTCTTGAGTCACGCTTGAAATCAGGTCGGGAAAATTTGGAGTCACGCTTGGACGATTATGAGAAAAGTGGGAGATTCCACTACAGATCTAGAATGCGACTAGTCTAGATAGTCG
Source organism: Picea mariana (assembly GCA_032191745.1). Lineage (NCBI taxonomy): Eukaryota > Viridiplantae > Streptophyta > Pinopsida > Pinales > Pinaceae > Picea > Picea mariana. Next base: position 26,522 of record JASDQU010686430.1, read on the forward strand.
TGAGGACAAGTTTTAGAGTAGACAAGTAGCCAGGGGGAACCCTAAGAGCCCTTTTTGATAAATAGAGGTTTTGTACACCCAAAAGAGAGAGTTTTTTTTTTCACTAGTCAGAGTTGCTAGTTGGTAGTTGGCTGGAATGGAAGTTAGGAAAATATTTCAATAGTTTTTGTTGTTCATTTACAATTGTAACCATTTTCACTTATGAACATAACAGAGGAAAATTGATCCAATGCATGGTGTGAACATTGTTTGCAATTCCCTGTATTGTTTTTTCATGAATGAATGAATGAATCTCATTTTGAGTAGATGGAACTATGAATGTTAAGATAAGTTTCAATTGTTTCTCTTCTACAGAAGTGGTGCAAGGTGTGCACACAAAACACAAGGAGTGCATTGATAGGATCTGTCTCGATTCTGAAGCTCAAAAGAGGCAACACAAAAATTTCCCTTTGCAAGGAGTGCACAGAGACTGGTGCAAGGCGTGCACAGTCATATGCAAGAACCCAAAACCTTGTGTGAAGATCTGGTGAAAGGAGTGCACAGATCTGAGATTCGAATAAGCGTTAAAGATCCAGGAGAGGGGAGTGCCAGGAGGGAGAGAGGATTTTCTCTTCGAGAAATCCTGAGGACCTGAGTTATTGAAATCCCTGAAATGCAAGGAGTGTGCAGGAAATCGAAGTCTTTGCGAGACCAAACTCAGGAGGAGTAACACTGCCTTGGCGTGGTCACCAATGGTGACAATGTTACCCACAAGAATTTCATGGAGATGAGAAGCTGGCTCATGAAGGGACCCCCTTTATCTTGGATATTCCACCAAAATCCACTATCCTAGTGTGGTGACTAGCTAAATGGTAGTGTCATACCGCTACATGCCCATGGATGTAATAGGCTGGCTTGTGATGAGACCCCCTATCCTTCAACTAGGTATTGATTTTATTATTTTATGGGTCCCTCTGTTTCTTGCTAAAAATCCCTTTATTTCTTTCTCAAGGATCCGTGGGTGAAGAATTTGATGGTTTTGTTCCTTTGGATTTTATCTTTTTCCATCTACTTTTACCCTATGGGCCTTTATCCCCTTCTTCCCACAAGGTAAGGTACAACCCTTTGCTAGATCGGAAAACCAAATTTATGAACTAATGTATGGGATGGATGAGAGGGAAAGAAATGAAAAGTGATATGTGTGGTGGGAATGGATGATGAACTTTCATGAAACCACCCAGTGGAAATTCAAACCCTATGGGAACAAAATTTCTAGGGAATCCTATCATTCCCTCCAGTTGTGGAAAAGTGGAAAGGCATAAGGTCCAAGCACACATAAGAAGTTAAAAGAATTAAATGCATATATTCAAATGTTTTGAGAATCAAAGTGACACATACCATGATATCCAGACTCATTACCTCATGGAGCAAGACCCATTGTTGTTGAAGGACCAAGCCGATGGGATGGATTTTGTTGTTGCTTATAAGGTGGAGGCACTGAAGAATAAATATGTGCCCTCCAAGGTTAGGATGAAGTCAATGTGGCTCTCAGTACTCCATGTCTAGGACCTATGGGCCTCGAAATATAATCTCCTTAGTTATCCCTAGGCTAGGGGATAACAATGCATAATCGTCAAGTTGAGCATCGATCTATAGTGCTTGAATCACCAGGTAAATTGAATAATATGGATGTAACTATTCTAAATGATCCAAATGCAACTGAGAGTTTTATTTCTCCAAATGATTTAGTGAAATGTAAACTGGTTGTAGCAGAGAAAAATGATTTTGACCAGGTTGAGATGGCATCGGGTCATTCACAAAAATTAGAATCCTTAGTAAGCAAGTGACCTTTATATTTGGGAGTGTGTATCACACATGTGAACCTTTATGTGACACCTCTTGGACATTATGATGTAATAATAGGAATGGATTGGCTTGAATCCCACTGGGATGTGCTAGACAGTAGAAGTAACACCCTTAATTTTGTAAATGACGAGGGCCAATCGATGGTTCTACAAGGGGAAAAGAGGCATGTTTCCCTGAGACTGATTTCAACATTGCAGTTGAAATGGAGTCTAAGAAAATAATGTAAAATGTATGCTGCAATGACCATAAATGAGGGAGATATTTCATCCTTAGAGAAATATCCAGTTCTTTCAGAATCTACTGATGTTTTTCCTGAAGAGGTTCCTAGTGTACCTCCAAAGCATGAGATTGAATTTTCCATTGAACTAAAGCCTGGTACCAAACCAGTATCCAGAGCTCCTTACCGGATGTTTGTGCCTGAACTTAGAGAGTTACAGGTTCAACTTAAAAAATTATTAGATCAGGGTATGATTAGATGCAATGTTTCACCTTGGGGAGTTCCAGTGATATTTGTTAAGAAGAAGGATGGATCTCTTTGACTTTATAATGATTACAGGTAGTTGAATCGAGTAACTATTAGAAATCAATATCATTTACCTCACATTGATGATTTATTTGATCAAATGAAGGGAACCTCAATGTTTTCCAAGATCGATCTTCGATCTAGGTATCACTAAATTAGAGTTAAGGAATAAGATATTCCTAAAAATGCTTTTCAAACTAGTTTTGGTCATTGCGAGTTTGTGGTGGTTCATTTTGGGTTATCTAATGCTCCAAGAGTATTTATGAGCCCAATGAATGGTGTATTTCATAAGTACTTGGAAAAGTTCATGCAAGTGTTTCTTGATGATATCTTAATTTATTCCAAGACTCCAGAAGAGCATGAAGATCACTTAAGTTTGGTTTTTCAATGCTTGAGAGAAAATAATCTATATGCCAAAATGTCCAAATGTTCTTTCTTCCAATTAGAAACACATTATCTTGGACATATTATTTCTAGTGAAGGCATAGTTGTAGCAATCAAAGATAGATGCAATTTCAAAATGGCCAACACGCTCTAATGTACATGAAGTGTGTAGTTTCATGGGTATGGYAGGGTACTATAGAAGATTCATGGAAGGATTTTCTAAAATAGCTAACCCAATTACTTCATTTCTTAGAAAGGGAGCAAAGTTTAAATGRACAGATGAGTGTGATSAGRATTTTTCCAAACTCAAGCAATGTTTGACTTTAGCTCCAATACTAAAGGTACCAGATATAGATAGGCCATTTATAGTATGCATTGATGCATCAAAGGAGGGATTAGGTGCAGTACTATCCCAATATGGTAGAGTGATTGATTATGCATCTCGTAAATTAAGACCGCTTGAAGAAATCTATGCAACTCATGATTTGGAACTAACAACCATAGTTCATTCTTTGCGACTTTGGCATCATTATTTGGTGGGTAGGAAATTTGAATTAAAGACAGATCATAGAGGATTGCAACATATATTTTCTCAAAGTGATCTTAATGCTAGACAAAGACGGTGGTCATAGATCTTAAGTGAGTATGATTTTGACATAAGTTACATCAAGGGTACTTTAAATAGAATGGTTGATGCACTCAGTTGAAGACCACACATTTTTTCTATCATTCCTTTAAAGGTTGATTTACAAAAACACATATTAAGGGTTGAGGATGAAGATGATTGGTGTAAGGAAGTTAGAGTTGTCCTTGGAGGGAAAAATAATTACCTACGAAAGATGGAGGGGTATTATTTTGATGACGATGATATGGTGAGATTCATGAAGAAAATTATAGTTCCTGATAGAGATGGGATACATGAACTAATTTTGAAAGAAGCTCACTTTTCTTTGTATATGGATCCTCCCGATGTCCAAAAATGCATGCATATCTAAAGCAAAATTTCTTTTGGAGTGGCATGAGGAAGGATGTATCTATTTTTGTGGAAAAATGTTTGGACTGTCAGCTAGTTAAGGCAGAGCATGGTCATCTAGGAAGGTTGTTGCAACCACACAACATTCAAAAATCCAAGTGGGAGGAAATATCTATGGATTTTATTTTTGAGTTACCTGAAAATGTTATGAGACATAACTGAATTTTGGTAGTAGTTGAAAAAATCACAAAAAGTTCTCATTTTATACTTGTAAGAGATACCTATAAAGCACCTGAGATAGCACAAGTATTTATCAAGGATATTTTTAGACTTCATGGTTTTCCTAAGAAAATCATATCGGATAGGGCATATGTCTTCACAGACATATTTTGGACTAGCTTTCATGCATCCTGTTAGCACTAGAAGTCACCCTCGGATTGCATAGAAGGTAAGACCAGTACCCATTAGTTTATACAGTAAATGTAATGAGTTTTAGGTGGTCAAATGGAGAAGACTCAATGATAATAATGTTCTAACTCAGAAATATGGACTAGCATGCACAAGCAATTGAGGTCTTGGATTAACTTCAGTCAGTAAGTTGGAGTAAAGGTGAATAGAAGGAAGACTTTGGTGAGTTTTCTATGGGCATCAAGTCTTCAAGTAGTCTAAGGAGGAAAAACTCAAACACAAGATCCTCTTGGATTCAAATTTCAAGGAAAATGAAAGAAATCATAATAGCACTATAATCAAACATTCATCATAATACAGTCACAACAATCCATGTGAATCAGTCATTCATGAACTCTCTCAGTATCAGAGGAAAATGAGATGGGGTAAGAAAGTTGACTTAGATTAATCAATA
>JASDQU010686431.1:27258-54586 GCA_032191745.1 Picea mariana
GAAAACTTGGGCTGAGAGTAGTACGCAAGGGATACCGCATGCACAGTAAGAATTGATAATATTAATGCCAAAAATCCTAGAGGGATTGAAAGCAGACGATGAAATGATAGGGAGTGTGAATGCTATGAATTACTTAGACCATGACATAGAAGACACCATCAAATTCCCAGATTTGGCGCAACACAACTACATGGAAGGTAGAGGAGAGGGCCCATCAGGTGTGCCACTGTTGGAACCTGCATAGTGGATCATGGGGCTCTATAACATAGGGATAATGAATCTTCTAGATATACCACACTTTGGGTGCAATAAACATATCAATGGATGTGTGAAACAACTCCTTGCAAAGGTGCACAGAGGTATATTATGGATGGATAGGCTAGTGCCTATCAATGTGGACTTAATAGCTACAATCACTAGGCTACCCACGGATGGGGAGAAGCCAGAGCAATATATGGAAGATAAGACTAAGGAAAAGGCCATTTCAGATGAAATTAAAGTGAAATATGGCACAAATAGAGGGAATAGGGGGATTAGGATTAGTGACATAAATGATCCGGCGACAAGATTCACCACAATATTTCTAGGATGTAAATTAATGCACAAATGCAGGAAGGAAGAAGTACCAGCAGGAGTGGTAGAAGCTACAACGCAGTGCACGAAGGGGAGCTCAATGAGCTGGGGCCCTTATTTTCTTAATTCTTTCCTGGAAGACTGTAAGGATATGCAAGATTTGGGCTCTGAGTTCCACTACTCATGGTTACTCATCCTCATTGCACTCGTAGGTTGGAAAGAACCGACATTTAGTATGTTCCTTCAGAGATTAGGAAAGTGTGGCACAGCTCGGTACACTTCATTAAGGAGTACAATAGACCCGAATATGAAGCAGGTGAACAACTATGTATTTTCTCTATACCTTTCAGAGATACAAAACCACTTAGCCAACATGTGGAGAATTTCACTGGCGACAGTACAAGATTTTTGATAGATTGCCAAATTTTAGGAAACACGCCATAGCATGTGGTTGTAGGCGAAGAGGGATCCAGCAAAGGAGCGGCTACAACTGAGCTACTGCATGACAACACAGGATATACAAATGGAGATCCAAGAGTGGCTTGATGAATGGAAGATGCTAGTAATTCCAAAGACAATGCCAATAGTATAGACTCAGATGTAGGACAGAATAGTCCCCGTGCAACAGACAGATAGAAATGGTGCCAACAAGAAGAAGAAGACAACACAAGGTCTAGTGGGGGGAAACAACCCAACTCAAAAGAAACACATGAAATAGAAGAAACCATAGGGTGGTTCCACATAAGGCCCACCACGCACATGACAGACACCAGGAGTTACAAGAGAAAAAATGTATGTAGCAGAGGTAAGAACAAAGATAGAGGATATACCTGTGGAAGAAGAAGTTCAACAGAATATAGGGGTGGATATGGATATGCTAGAGACATTTGAGCCATCATATTCCTAAAGGAAGAGAACAGGGGAGCAAGAAAGTAGCTCAAGGAAGAAGGAGAAGGCCCATAGGACACCACCTCATACATCACTAACAACACATGATGTTGAATTAGTAGCCACAACCATTGAAGGTCAACTATCAGAGGCTTGGGAGAATGCTAAGAAACATAAGGCTTCAATAATTGAGCAGGTGCAGGAGGTAAAAACTGCACTGGAACAATTAAATATAAGGACAGAGCAACGACATAAAGACACACTAGTAAAGGCTATGGAAGGAATGCTAGCGTGGGAAACAATACATATCATAGTGCAGGAGAGCACAAACTTCATGAAAACACCAAATATATTTTACATTGATGAGGAGGCAGCACAAAATCCTCTAAAGGAGATAGAGACATTGGACTTGGTGTTGCCCAATATTCCTTAGAAGGCGCTATGTAAATTGCAGATCAATGTCACACAGAAAATCCAGTCCAGGGCAAGGTCGGATGTGACAAACTTACAAACAACGTGAGAGAAGAAAATCACATCGAGGGAAGCCATTAGCTAGGAAGGGAAGGAGAAGAATTTAGTGCAGCAAAAGGTAGAAGAGATGGAGAAAAACATTGGCGCAGTGTCTTAAACCATCCTAGACAACGCAAAATCAGAGAAAGTATCATCAGAATAAAATATGAAGAAAATAGTTCAAGCCTTGGAACAATACAAGAGCCAAATAAAGGAGTTGGAGGAGCACGCAGTACCTACTACCTGTCTAGAAGTAAGAGCGCAGCGAGAGAAAGACACAACATAATTTGTAGAAAATATAGCACAGGCTATACAAAGGATGATAGAGTTGTTGGAGCAAAGTGGCCAACTGTGGACACAAGTACAAGAAGATGGAAGCTTGCAGGAGATGCAAGGAAAGAAGGATAGGGTCCACACATCAATGAAAGAATTGAAACAGAGACAGAAGACAAAGTCACTACCAGAAAATATTAAGACAACTGCAAAGATGAAGAGTTTGCAGTCAAAAGAAAAGGTAGTGCTAGTAGAGAATATTGTGAGGCAAGCTTAGTTGGAGCCTCTGCAGGAAAAGGATGAACAATTGGTCATGGATATTGACACAATAAAATCAAGGGTGGAGCATATAGGCTTGGAGGGGGCAGAAATATTGAAACCTCCATTCACCGCATAGATGGTAGAATCCATGGCAGAGAAGAGAAACTAGGTTCATGGGAAATTCCAGAAAGAAGCATAAATGTATGAAGCACTAGCACAAGCAGTGAAATATGCAAGAGTCAGTGAGTGACTCGAGATGAGTCATGATGTCAGTGTTGGGGGCCTGTTGGCGTAGGCCAATTTTGGAAGAAAACCAAGGAACTTTGAAGAAATCAAGGCAGTGCCGGAAAATAGGGAGCACACCGAAAATAAAGGAAAAGCAGCACTGGAAACAGAGGAAAACCAATGCCGAGGAAAATTAGTTAAAAGTGGACAAAACTACTGGGGAGAAGTTGGAAAGTGGACAAGCGTCGACTTGGATAATGGTTGGATCATGGAAAAAACTAATTCGCTTAGGGTTAGGGTTTTTGTAAGGGCTTTTTCCCATTTTTTTGTATAAGTAGAATGTATTAGGACTATGAAAAGGTTGTCCTTTAGTTGGTTAGGAGGTTTTGCTGAGAGATTGTTTAAAATTTCTCAGTCTTGTGAGGACTATTGTGATCTGTGGAGATCAATTGTAATGGAGGAAGAAATGTACAATGCATAGCACTAGATTTTGCATGAAGAATAATAAAGATCTGAAGCGACTCATCTTTGTGGATGTAGCCCTAGGAGGGGGTGAACCACGATATATCTAGGTTATGTGTGTATGTGTGTAGTATTTCTAATTATATTTTCTTTAATGAGTTTTATGATGAACATGTTAGAATGGTAAAGGAAATAATACTGCACAATAAGGATAAACTGATGAAATATGTAGAACAACACTAAATGGATGAATGTCATAATTAGTATTCAGATATGGATCTCATGCTGCAGTAGATGAATATATGTCCATTGGTATATGTTGTTATAATGGTTAATGGAGTTCTATTGGAATAGTTGTGTCAATGGTCAAAACTAACATCCAGTTGGATTTAGCATAATAAATGGGTATTCAAGGTTTAACAAGTGAGTAGATCTAACACCCCTAAGAGAGAAACACATCCCATCCCATGGTTTTAGAAATCTGATTCCTACGACAACCCATTGAAGCGATCTTGGGTGAGACTGCACGGTCCACTTTGTGCACTGTGTTCCCTTCTGGTATCCAAAAGGGTCAATGGTCGAAGGGTTGTTGGTAATCCTATAGTTAGAACCCGGGTCAACCCATAATAGCCAACAATGGTTCTATTGTGGGTTGGAACTCAAGATTAGATCGGTAGGGATGTATCACGCAGTATAGTGCGATGGCTTAAGAAAGGGGATGTTTTTAGGTTGGAACCCCATGAAAGCGGAGATTGAAAGATGATTGACAGTTTAGGAACTAGAGTTTTCCCACAAGGATAATAGAAGCCTTAGGTTTAAACCAAGACAATACTTGGAGAGATACGTATTCAACGAAATACATGAGAGTTTCTTTAGTGAGTTTCCCACGCTATTGCAGGAGTGGATAGCATGTTTGAAAGAAACCCATCCAAAAAATAGAGTTAGATCAGTGGAGTGGATGGAAGAGAATATCGCGTAGTTGAAAAGGGAGAATACCAAATTCACGCACGCAGTAGATTTATGGCTAGACGACATTGTTGTGGGGTATATCACTGATTTTATAGTAGGTGCATCAAAGTATTACAGTGTATCAGAACATGATTTTCTTAAGGGCCCAAGGGGAAGGTACAAAAGGTCATTGTACACTTCAATCAAAAGATTATTGCATGATAAAGGGGTATTAACTATGGAATCAGACAACTAAACTACCCTGCATGCATGGGGGAGTTAGGGAAAACACTTAGGAAGGTATGAGATGGAGGGGGAAATGGATAGAGGAGAGTGCAGTAAATAGAAATATCCCATTATGATGGATCAAGAGGAGATCCAGGAAATTTTACAAAAGGTAGGAATGACATGAAGTGGCAGACCCTAGCAGTATAAGCTCAATAGGAAGGAAAGAGAAGTAGATAGGAAGGAAGGCTTGGAGAGTGATGAGGAAGAGGTAGAGGATATCCGTGCTGTGGATAACATTGAAGAAATACTATGTGCCACATATGAATGAAAGACTAGAGGAGTGGGATCTAATGAGGAAGCAGGTATCCCAGTCCAGATCTGAATCAGTGTAGAACCTACAACCCCATGTATGATTAACAGATCAACAAAGAAAGAGTTGTTTAGAGAACCAATGAATGACGGTAAGAGGAATATAGGATATCATAATATAAGTGAGGTTACAAGTGGAAGTATCAGTAGCAATGCAAGTAGTGATACAAGTGGAAGTACTAGTAGCAACACCAATGGGAGTTCAAGTCCAAACAACAGTACACAGATAGTAGTACTGCACAAAGAAAGTACAACACACTCTACAATGGAAGACATAGACCCAACGATAAGATTACCAGAGTTTCATGGGCATGGATCAGAAGACCCAGAGAAGCACCTATTCATGTGTGTGAGAATATGGGAAGCAAAAAGAATCATTGACGAGGCAACAAAAGTAGCGCAACTAGCAATAACATTCATAAACCATGCACTGGATTGGTACACGAATCTAGCAATAAATAATCCATAGCGTGCACCGGGAACAGTAGCAGAGATCAAGCATGCACTGATCATTGAGTTTTAGAGGCCAAAATTAGAGGATAAGTTTATGAATAAGATGATTGAGGTTAGACAGAAATCAGGAGAGTCTGTATGGGACATCGATCAGAAGTTCAATACATTGAAAGGTAAACTGAAGTATCCCATTTATAACATGCATCACATATAGTTTTTTATAAATTCTCTGTTATCACATTTCAAATATCCATTGAGACAACATAAATTTCAAACCCAGGCAGAGGCACTGCAAGCAGCGATGCAGTTAGAGGAGAATCAATATAAGAAGACAAATCCAACTATAGAGGAGCTGAAGGAAGACCTGAAGAACTTGATAGTGAAATTAAACCAAAATAAAAGTAGGGAGAAAAGAGAAGCAGTGTGGTGTACCCTGTGCAGATCAGAGGAACATCTTAAGAATGAGTGGCCAACATTTGCGCTGTACCTAGGAGTAGGGTTGCCAAACCCATTGCCTACAATAAGACCTTGGTGTGAAATATGAAATACACATAGGCATGATCCTTATCAATGCCCTATGATGCAGAAGTGTTGGGCCCTTCATTTTGTTGGTTAGAATTTGTGCAAAACACATTGCAGCTTCATTTTGGAGAATGGAAGTTGCACAAGTTGTTGAGGAGTTATATAGCACAAGAAAGGAAGAAACAAAAAATGGTTAAAGGGAAAACACAACATCATCATAAAGATCAAGAAAAAGAAGAACTCTTGAGTTCCTAACCAGTAATATTGGATTATATATAAGAGACCGATGTGATTGCAATAGGCTAATAATGAATAATGATAGGCTAATAGTGAAAGGTCGATGAAAGGGCTGTAATGTCATTATTCTAGTATGTTAGTCCAGAGATATTACTATTCCTGTTGTTGAATATCGATGTTCTGATGAGAGTCACTAATGTAATGGGCCAATACTATAGTATAGTTAAATATTGAGATCTGGGTGAGAACCAGACAAACAATGTATCGTATTTTGGTATTATCAATATAAACAGAGGCCTAAATTTTGAATCTACATATTGTGTATTTAGTATTAAGGCATGAATGGAATGTTGTTCTTCATTACCTTTATTCTTGATGTACCTAAATGTGTATTTATGAATGGAAATGAAAATCTGTTTCATTATTTCCCAGTTAGGAATTATTCAATATTGTTACAGGGTTAGTCTGTTCTGTGCAAGATTACAGTGAACCTTGATACCTTAGAGGTCTGTCTAAGTATTCTCCTTACACTTCCCTCTCTTTCATGTCTTGGTTTCACTTTGGGTGAGACTTCTTCCCTCCCAAGAAGATGAAAATGCCAGTGCTCTAGACTACTTCGGTACCTTTTGTTGGTAACCTAAGAAGGACCCTCGTCTGAACACTTTTGCACCAACAAGAAGTATAAGATGGAAATGAAGAGTACTTTCTATAACTTTTGTAAGTCAGTGGAACATGAAGATAAAAATTGTAGAACTCTGGAGTTAATGAAGGAAAGAACCTCAAATGCATACAAGATGCAGGCTGAGTTGATGGCAGGACATACTGTGCCACATTTTGGCAATACACAACAATTTCAAGCAGTGCCACAGTTTCAACAAACTCCGCAGTATAATTAGGCACCACAATATCAGAAAATGGATCCAAAAGGGAAAATAGGAGGATTCAGAGGTAGAGGAAGAGGAGGAATGGGCAGAGGAAGAGGGACTATTATCTGCCATAATTGTCAACAACAAGGACACTACGCCAGAGATTTTTCTCAACCAGTAGCAGAATCTATGTACTGTCGCGCAACAAATCACGTGACAAAAGATTGCCATAATTTAATGACGAAGATTCAGGAAAAGAGGAATCTAAATAACCAAAATTTTCAGTGGATTGCTGCAGAAATAAGGGATCCTGGGAGGAACATCAATATAGTGACTAGAGGAGTGAAGACAGAAGAAGATGCACATGATCAAAAGAAGGAATCTGAGTGATGGATTCAGAAGAACACTCAGCCACAACAACAATGTGATGCAAATACTGAGAAGGAAAATTTCAAGGAAGCAAAGAAGGAGTTACTAAAGGATAATTTATCCTCCACATTGAATAATACACCGATGTATGATAATCCTATTTTTTGATATGCCTCAGTCTTTGGATCATACTTACAAAGGAGAGAAAACATAGAAAGTAAGTAACTTAAAGGATTTCCTGGAATCTTGCTTTAAATTACTTAATGATAAGAATGCCATGGATTTGTTTAAAAGTATTCTTGAGAAATATAACATAGAGGAAGGGGTAGGAACAAAACCAAAGAAGATTAGTCAAGTTCATAGAAAGAAAAGAACTAGCAGAGAGTTCAAATTGAATTAAAATATAAGAGACTTTAACATGGGAAATGTTATCCTAGACTTAGGATCAGATGTCAACATTTTACAAAAGAATACTTGGGAAGCAATGGGAGAACCTACACTATGGTATTCCAATATCCAATTGAAGCTAGAAAACCAACAGAGAGTGATTCCCATAAGTAGATTGAAGAATACAATAGTAGATCTGGATGGTGTGCGCACCACAACATATTTTTAAGTGATGGATATGGTGGATGAGTCTATACCATTTCCAACACTATTGGGAATTGATTGGGACTTTGATAATAATGCCATAATTAATTTAAATACTAGAAATATGATATTTGAAGCTGGGAACTTTAGGGTAGTAGCACCTTTAGATCCCTCAGATTGTGAAAGATATATAGAACCTGTGCCTGATGGTGTTCTAGAGGATGATGTAAACCAGTTGTATAGGACTACTACGCGAGATGAATACTATGTGAATCCAACTACAGGTGGAGTACTCAGTTGGAGGAGTATTAATTCCAACATGTCAGATTCTGATACTAGAGTAGAAAATTGGCAGCAAAGATTGCATGAAGTCTCTACTAGGAGGTGCACCAGAGTTACATGTGTAGTAAGATGGGTTGGGACAGAAGTAAGACAATTTCCCACATTTACTGAATAGGAAAATTTAGAAAACTTCCTGATAGAGTTCGAATCAAAAGTTTTGGATAGTTAAAGATTATTAGTTTTGGACATAACACTGAGGGACACACTTGCACAATGGTGGGGTGCACATAATAAGGTTATTCAGGATTGCAATTAGGGAGAAAAGGGGAATCCAATGGGATAGGTCCTAAATAATTGTGTTGGTGGGACCACTATAATTTTTTTTACTTCTGCGGAGTTATACTCCGAGCTGGAGAATACTGCAGTGCTGAAATGCCCAAATTCTTAATAGTAAGAAATATCTAGTAATTCCACAACTAGAATGTAGGGGGCATAGTTGCACGACAATAGGTCTTGTATTTTCTGTCTTTGTTTCCTTCCCAAGGGTTAGGGTATTCAAGGGTTCTATAGACATGGATTTGATCTATGCTATATCTCTCTGATATACGTGCGGAGTCCAACGGTAGTACTTGACCCAATATCTCAAGGCACCAACTAAGGAGGCTAGATCGTTCCCTTATACGTACTACCCGACTACCCAGGTACTAGAGAGTATCTTCCTGAGTGTTGTTCTCGGTGGCACTATAGCATTCAAGAGTCCAATCGGTTTATCTATAGAGGGCTTCAGGAGATCTAGGTTGATCCGTATACAGGTGTTTTATGATGCGCTACCACTCAAAGGGGTACCAATAAGGGTTACAAGGGTGGCCAATAGATGTGCGCTTAAGTACCACTTGTATTTCCTACATGTATTACTCTCCGAATACGGGTTTATGCGCATAACAAAAAATCTCTGTAACTTTAAGACGTTGGAATACGTCTCTACCCTGAAAAAAACTAACCCACAATTTTCTGTCGAGGAAAGTGCTCTTATACCACTTGTGAGGTACCGAGTCTATTATATTAGTAGAAAAGAGAAATAATGTAGAGAATAACACCGAGATAGCAACAAAATACGAAAATACTACAGAGATAACAATGGAAAAACAAATTATATGGAACCACAACACCAAAATTATACCTTTATTGATAGGAAACAATGTTCACTTGTCTCTTCGAGGGAGAAACCTCCAGTAGAGTAGAGTTATATTACAATAATTCTTCAAGACAAAACTTCTCATACCCTCTACTCCTATTTATACTAAATCTATTTATCCAAAATAATAATCTAGAGGAATGTCCTTCTAGAAGTGAAAGATTTTATTAGGTCTTCTTACATTGACTTATTCCTCCTTATTTCTAGGCCTTATTAATATTGACCTTTATTACATGGAAATATATTATTCTACCCACTTGAGGGGTTAGGGAGGTTAGGTCCCTAACAGTTGGGGACATGCACAGAGAAACAAAATAGAGAGAAGACTGCTCTGATACCACTGATATGGATTTATAAATGGAATGAAATGAAATACAGAGGTATAACAAAGAAATACACAGAGATACAGTCAAACTTGACTTCTATTAATAAAGAGAATATGTTGAAACTGTAAAAATGCAGACTGAAACAAGGTTGCTAGAATGGTGGAAACTTATCTCTAAGAATATGAGTACAATGAGGCTCCAAAGGCCTTTTTATATCAAACATGAATGAGAAAACCCTAGACATCCAAAAAAATAACCCTTGGAGATGTGCATGTGGGCCCCGATGGGGTAAGTTGGTACATCAACTTCCTGAGGTCATAACGTTTGCATATGATCTCCATTTTGGGTGTATGATAACCCATTGGAAAGGTCTGTCCAAGGAATACACATGTTTCCTTCACACTCTGATTTTGTTTATAGTGTGACTATGGCAAGCCCAAAAAACATTGTTTAGGGTGTCAAAATGACCCCAAACTTTTAGGACTTGAAAAGCTAGAAAAAAACTGCCATGATAAAAATTGTATGTGAGACAACTAGAATAGGTGGATGGCCACCGATATCCATATGGATAAATTCTCCTCCATTAGGAAGAAATTGTATCCATTGCATTGAGTTCCCCCATCAGATGAGGAAATTTGTGATGAACTTGGCCCCGGTTGAGCCAGTTGCCTTGGTGCAGGAGCCACCCTCCTTTGACAACTCGATAAAGCTGGATCCTCCATTGAAGAATGCCCTTAATATGAGTGCCCTTGATTTGATGAATGGTTGTCTGTTCCATGCAATCATGGGTGGGATGTTTCGATTTCAACTGCTCTGCAATCTCTAATGTGTCCAATAATAGTGGGAAGTAGGGACGAAGGAGGTCCACATTCAAAACTGGTTGGAATCCAAGGAAGGGGGGAATACTAATATAAAAATCATTGTCACACACATTCTTGGTGATGGTATATGGCCCATATCGAAGTGGCCGAAGCTTCCGATGTGACCCTGTAAGGAGTTGTTTCTGCAAATGTAACCAAACTTTGTCTCTCACCTGAAACTTGTGTGTCACATAGTGTTGATCATGGCGCTGCTTGTACTTAGCATTGGATTTCAATAAGATATCATGGACCTGTTGGTGGATGTGCTGAATCCGATGTATAAACTTGGTGGATTTGTCATCCTCTAACTAAAAATGGGAAGATTATGCTGATGTGGTTGCAAGGGGCAGTGCAACATCAATGGGACCTAATGGTTGAAATCCCATCCCAACCTGAAAGGGGATATGGCGGGTTGAGATATTGAGAGCTCTATTGTAACTGTGTTGAACATAGGGGAGACTCGCATCCCTTGTGTGTGGATGCTTGGATTTGTACATGTGAAAGATGGGCATGATCATCCGATTGATGACCTCTGTCTGGTCATCAGTTTGGGGGTGGAAGGTAGTGGATTTGGTGAGCTTGGTGTCCAAAAGTCACTAGATGCTAGAACAAAATGTGCTAAGGAGCATGTTGCCCCAATCCAATATGATGGTATGTGGTATCCCAAAATGTACCCACACCCGTTTGAATAATAGCTTAGCAATGGCCTCCGTTTTGACACTCATCTTGCAGGCTATCAGAATGGACATTTTAGAAAACTGATAAACGACCACAAAAACACAGTCATTTTATTGATTGGTTAAAGGAAGGCTTGACATGTAGTCCATCAAGATGGATTCCCAAGGCCCATCGGGAGTATGCAGATGGGTGTACATGCCTTGCTTCTTAGTGGTTGGTTTGGTAATGATGCATGCAGTGTAGGACATGATATACTTGCTGACATCTTGTCAAAGTTTTGGACAATATAAATGCTTCGATACTACTGCAACAGTGTTTTCCATGCCAAAATGTCCTTCCATTCGATTGTAGTGAGCTTCCCATATTAGATTCTCCCACTCACTTTAAGGAATATAGAGGTGGTTGAGATGACATAATAGTCCAACTTGAAAGTGAAAGTCATTGACAGTCGCTCGGGTACCCAATAGATGGTATGTGGTAGAGAAGTCATGATTGTTCTTGTAGAGTTGGTGCCACTTGGAGGCCTCATGTCCATAGGAGTGGAGTACCGTGGTGAGGGCGACAACTAGAGGTTGATTGAGATAGTCGATGACATGATTGGTGCTTCCTATCTTATATTTGATGTCGAGATGGAACTTTTGATAGTCGTCGTTCTTCAATTTTCCTTGTGTCTATATGAATTGTAGAGGCTTATGATTAGTGTGAATGAATGTCTCATTCCCAAGAATGTAATGCTTCCATTGGCAACATGCTTATACAATGGAATAAATTTCTTTGTCATATGTGGGGTACTTATGGACGATATTTGTTAGTGTCTCACTATGATATGCCATTGGATGACTGTGTTGAGAGAGAACTATGTTCAGAACATCATTTGAGGCATTAGTCTCAATATCAAATGGTTGTTGTAGATCGAGTAAGGAGAGTATTGAAGATAAGCATAAGCAATTTTTCCGATCATCTAATGCTTGTTGTTATGCCTTAGCCCACATGAAAATTGCATTTCCACCACCCTTGGTCACTTGGTTGAGGGCCAATGCAATATGGGATAATCCCAGCATGAACATGCAATAGAATTTGGCAAGTCCTAAAAATATCTGAAGCTCGACTAGCTAATCAGGGTTAGCTATTCACGAATGACCTGGATCTTGGCTGGATCCACATGCACACCATGCTCATCAATAATGTAGCCTAGGTATTGGAACTTGTTCATGTTGAAGGAGCATTTATCCAATTTAGCATACAACTTGCGCTGCCACAGAGTGTGAAGGATTTGTTGAATATGCTGCAAGTGTCCCTCCCAAGTTTTTCTCAATATTAGGATGTCATCCAGATGTACCACCACAAAAAAATTGGTAAATTTATTAAATACATCATCCATTAACCTCATGAAATTTTTCGGAGCATTGGTTAAACCAAAAGGCATGACCAGCCATTTGAAAAGACCTTCTTTAGACTTGAAAGCAGTCTTCCATACACCATTTTGTTCTATTGGGACCTAGTGGTAGCCGGACTTTAGATCAATCTTACTGAAGTACTTGGCCCCCTTGAGTAGGTCAAGAGGGTCATCAATTCGGGGAACTGGGTACCAATTTATGTTTGTGATTTGTTTTAGGGCCCTATATTCAATATAAAGTCACTAGGTCCCATATTTATTCTATACAACTACAATCGGGCTCCCGTAGGGTGACTAGTTGGGTCAGATGTTCCCCTTTTGAAGAAATTCTTGGATCTGGAGCTTGATTTCTTAATTTTCCATCAAAGAGTGACAATATATTGGCCCATTGGGTAGTGGTGCACCAAGGGTTATATCAATTGAATACTTTACCTGATAGTGCAACGATACCCTGTGGGTGAGGAGAAGATGTATTTGTACTCTTCCACAAGCTTTTCCACCTGTTTATGCTACGTGGAGAGGCCCTGTGTAGAAGCCATGGCTATGGTGGAGAACTTTTGTTCACCTTGAGATAAAATCATGATGAAGAAGAATTTATCAGTCTGGGAAATGACCTTCGTGCATTTGTTAGCAGAGATCAAAGAAATGGCAGTAGGCAGAGTGTTATCCTGTACAATTGTCTACCCAAAGTTATAATAACACTATGAGGTCTAGACTCATATACAACATGGAATTTCCACAAGTATGGTTGGCCGAAAAGAACATCACAAACTTCAAGGGGGGAAATATCACACAACATCTCATCCTTGAATGGATTGATACCGTAAGGTAGGTGACACTATTGGTTGGTGTGGAGGTCTCTCCCTTGGAGGAGCCACTCGCTGGTGTAGGGTTGCGAGTGTGATGTCATTGGTAGGCTCAACCTCTTGACGAACTCGACAGAGATCAAGTTCTTTTGGTTTATGCTATCGACAATGAAATGTAGTGGGATACCCTTCTCCCACATCTGTAAGTGAAAGAGGATCTCACCTTCCTTTGGTTCTTTTGGTACACTTGGCTTGACCTTAGTGGTAGCGATAGTAGCACTGGGTTCTGCATCAATGATCCACTTCAACTTGTACGAATCTGATTCAGAGTCGGAACCGACCTCTAACTCTGATTCTTTCAATGTGACCACCAATGACTTCTTTGAGTGACACTCATCGGTGTTATGCCGAGGGAGTTTATGGAATTAACACCACTTTCCAGTGTCTTTCTTCGTCTTCTCAACACCCTTCTTTGTTTGTGGCTTGGACTGGTTTTCCTAAGAGGGTCCATCCTTTCTCTATCCTTTGTTTTGTGGGTGTGGGCCACCTTTTCCCTGCTTTTTTTGTGAGGAATTCACAGATCTGTACTCCCACTTCTTCTGTTTAAATTTCTGCTTGATTTTGACAACATATCGATAAGTTGCACCCAATGATGAGATGTCTAGAAAATCCATTTATATTTGGATGTATCTATGTAGAAAACCATGGCACTTGATCACCAGATGGTGTTTAGAGTATTTGATACCCAACTTGGTGCGCAAGGTATGGAAAATATTTGTGAAATTGGGTATTATCTGGTCCCTTTCCTGTCGTAGGGTACTCCATCTTGTATACTAGTCATCGTAGCTTCCAACATGGTACTATTGTTCCTTAATCAAATCCCTGAAAGAATCCCAACTAGGTACGACTGCAAATAGTTCAGATTTCTCGGTGGACCTTTGCTCACAGTAAGTCTCCCACCAATCCTTTACATGGGGATGACCTTAAGGAGTGAAAAGGTAATCTTTTCTCTATTGAAAAAATTCTGGACCAAAAAATACCCTTCTTGCAGATTCAACTGTTTATCTATGGCATCTGCATCTATTTGACTTTCAAATAAAATAATATCAAAACTCACTTTTATCTTGAAGGGGGCGGTGCCTCCAAAGTGTCTTCTTGATGAAGCTGTGTCGCTTGTTGGAAGTCGTCAAAGGATTTGTGCAAAATTATCCATCATCTCATTCCTTTGTCGCACGAGGGATTCCTCAAGCAAGATTTTAAAAGGATCTCATGCTCCTTCATCTCTCTTTTCATCCCCCATGGGAGTTATTCGGGGTTGGCGAGGACAGTATTGTAAGGGATCAACTATTTCGAGTCCCAACTCCTTGTACCTTGATTGTGTTGGGGACATGCACAAAGAAACAAAATAGAGAGAAGACTGCTCTTATACCACTTATCTATATTTATAAATTGAATGAATTGAAATACAAAGGTATAACAAAGAAATAAAAAGAGATACAGTAAAATTTGATTTCTATTAATAAAGAGAATATGTTGAAACTATAAAAATGCAAACTGAAACAAGCTTGCTAGAATGGTGGCAGCTTATCTCTGAAAAGAGATGTGATGGCTATGCTCATTTGAAAGAAGATGAGTGCAATGAGGCTCCAAAGGAATTTTTACATCAAACATTAAGGAGAAAACCCTAGGCATCCAAAAACCTAACCCTAGGAGATGAAGCTCCAAAAGTCATGTGGGCCCCGATGGGGTAAGTTGCTACATCAACTTCCCAGGGTCATAATTTTTGCATACGATCTCCCTTTTAGGCTCATGATAGCCCATTGGAAAGGTATAAATGAGGACTACACATGTTTTCGTTATACGCTAAATTTTTCTATAGTGTGACTATGGCAAGCCCAAAAAATGTTTTTTAGGGCCTCAAAACGACCCTTGAAGTTTAGGACCCAAAAAGCTAGAAAAAAATTGCCAAGATGAAAATTATATGTGAGCCAGCTAGAATAGGTGGGTGGCCACCAATATTCATCTGGATCAAGGGTTTTAAATAGAGAAGATATGTATTCTTGTTATCAGGGTTTCTTCATTATTGATTTTACTCTTATGAATATAGCTTGTTCATGGTTGTATTGTATTATCATAAATATTCTCTCTAAGAAAAGTTTGTTGGGATTTCTAGTGCAAGACACCATCAATATCAAAGATTTCCAACCATTAGGGTTTTCTAGTGCAAGCGTTGAGGAGAAATTTGTACTAGGCAACTCACCTAACCCTAGCGCACGTTATGAGACCTTAGGGTTGAGATTTTAAGAAGGTTGAAAATTTGGGATTTTTAAGGTCTAGGGTTTCTGCGAGTGAAAATGATTACCAGTATGATAGTTGAAGATAGGACGGAGGAGAAGAGAATTTCATATCATGGAAGCATATAATACTTCTCAATCTAGAAGAGAATGAGCTCCTAGATGATGTCAAGCAAGTTCTCCTAGAACCATAATAGGAAGAGGCCAAGGAAAAGTACAAGAAGAATGATATCAAGGACAAGAGGATCTTGACAGATTCAATCAAGGACCACTTGATTCCTAATGTATCATAATTGAAGGAACCAAAGGAGATGTTTGATTCCTTAAAAAGACTATATGAAATAAATAATACAAGTAGGAAGCTAACCCTAAGGCATCAACTCAAAAAAGTGATGATGAACAAGTTAGATACAATATCTACCTACTTCATGAGGATTTCACAGATCAAGGATCAACTAGAAGCTATTGTAGATTCAATGGATGATGTAGAGATTGTGACTACAACACTAAATGGATTTCCTTATTCTTGGGCCACATTTGTTCAGGACATTTGTGTAAGAAATAAATTACCTAAATTTGACAAGCTATGGATATACTATACCCAAGAAGAATCAAGATTGATATCCAAGTCATAGAAGACCAATGATGAAGAGAACCAAGCTCATGCTGCTCATGTGAAGAAAATGAAAGAAAGAAGAATTAGCAGTCAGAAGAAAAATATAAGATCAGTTCCAGATCATAAGAAGGATGTATCTAAGATTAGACATTTCAACTGTCGGAAGTTGGGACACTTTTCTTACCAGTGTCCTCAAGGGAAAGGAAAGAGAAAACATCAAGCACATGCAACAGATATGGAGGAATCCACATCTCAAAAGAGGACAAAGGAAACAAAAGATGAAGAGTATGTCTTTGTCTCAACTGTCACAGGTACCATCACTCAAGGAAGTGATATTTGGCTAGTGGATAGTGGTGCTTCAAAGCACATGACTAGGTTCTGAAGTTATCTTACAAATTTGATAGAAAATATTTCATCCCTTCAGGTGGAACTTGGAGATGTTTCCAAGCATGCAGTAAAAGAAGTAGGAAAATCCTCCTAACAACTTGATTTAGGTAACCTTATTTCAATAAAGGATGTATTGTTTGTACAAGGATTAAAGAACAATATTATTTCTATCTTTGCTTTAGAATATCAGGGCTTTAGAGTATCTTTTGTTGATGGCTAAGTCATTCTATGGCCTAAGGGTTCAAGTATAGATTCATCTACTATAATTGGTGTCCGAGAGGGAGGATTGTATAAATTAAAGGGACACCCAAAATAAGCACTTGTACACAATAGTGCACTGAATAGTTTCTCACCTCAACTACAGAGCCTTGCCAGTTTTGAGAAAGATGGTTACAGGTCTACTAGATATGCAGGTAGAGCATGATGTAGTATGCAAAGGATGTGCACTTGGAAAGAATGCCAAGGGAAGTTTTCCAAGTAGTGACAATAGATCCAAGGGGATCTTGGAAATTATACATTAATATGTATGTGGACAAACGATGGTACCATATATAGGTAAATTTTTATATTATTTCATTTTAGTTGATGATTTCTCACGTAAAACATGGATCTATTTATTGAAAGAAAAATATGAAGTTTCCAATAAGTTTCAAGAATTCAAGGATTTAGTAGAAAATCTTTCTAGAAGAAAGATTAAAGTTTTGAGGTTAGATAATGGAGGTGAATACACCTCAAATGAATTCAAATACTTTTGTAGAGAAGAAATTATTAAGAGGGAGTTGACAACTCACTACAACTCCCAGCAGAATGGGGTTGTGGAGAGAAAGAACAGATCAATTGTAGAAGCAGCTAAAGCGATGATCCATGACCAGAACTTGCCCATGAATCTATGGGCAGAAGCATCTAGTACAAATGTATATGTCCAAAACAGAAGTCTTCATAAGATATTGGGGAACAAGACACCAAAAGAAGTATTCACCGGAAAGGAACCAGAAGTGAGCTACTTGAGGATATTTGGCTGCCCAATGTACATCTATGTTCCCAAGGAAAAGAGAACGAATCTAGAGCCTTTAGGAAAGAAGAGCACTTTCATTGGATACAATGAGACTTCGAAAGATTATAGAACATACATCCCTAGATAGAGACAAATTGAAATTAGCATGGATGTCACCTTTGATGAAGAAGAAGGATTCAGAAAATCTAGAGAGTCTCACACAAATGAGGACAGAGAAGATCAAGAGGCTCCAAGGGATGCGATAATGATTGAATCTACTCCAGAAGAACATATCCCAGAAGATAAGAATGAGACAATAGAGATGGAGATACCAGTATATCCACCCAAATAAGTTACAGTTACCAAGAAGAGACCAGCATGGCTTCGGAACACTTTGCAGGAAGCAGAAAAACATGCGGCTCCAAGTGGCTCCTTTAGAGAGAGAAAGAAACCAAACAAGTTTTCCATCTATGCGGCGTTGATGAGTAAGATCATTAATTCAGAACCTTTCACTTATGAGGAATATGAAAAGAAGTAAGTGTGGAAGGATTCTGTGATGGATGAGTACCAATCCATCATGAAGAATGATGTGTGGGAAGTGGTTCCGAGACCAGAAGGGAAGTCAGTGGTAACTTCCAAGTGTTTTGAAAAGATCAAACATGTTGCATATGGCTGCATAGAGAAGTACAAAGATATATTTGTGGCTGGAGGATTCTCCTAGAAAGAGGGAGAAGATTATGACGAGACATTTTCTCCTTAGATAGATCAAATTACGATCAATATTGCTTCTTATTTGATGTCACATCCACATATTTACATTCCCTGGAGAGTATCCTTCTTAAGGATTTGACTCTAACGAATGTATCAGTAAACAGGATCGATGAAGAGAAAGAGGAGATGAAAATACATATTTCATCTTTTCCCCATGCTCTCGTGGTTTTAGAAGATGTTGATCATATTGATCAACTAGATGCATTATTATCACCAGTTAAAGATACCATTCATCCGTGTAGCTTAATTTTAGTTACATCACGCAATAAGGATGTTATTACAAGCTCAAGGATTACAAAGTCATCCATTTACCTGTTGAAAAGCCTTAATCCATAGCACTTGCAAGAGATAGTTTTCTCGCATGCCTTCGGTCAACCCCATCCTGTTGTAGGATTTGACGAAGTAGTTGAAATTTTTTTGGATGCCTACGATGGATTTCCATTATCTCTTAAAATTCTTGCGTCACTTCTTCGTGGAAAATATGATTTACGATATTGAAATTCCCAATTGTGCAAAACCTTTAAAATACTTCCCATCGAAGTACAAAGCACACTTGAAATAAACATGAGAAGGAGATATTCTTAGACATTGATTGTTTCTTTATAGGAGAAGACAAACATACTGCCATAAGAATATGGGATGGATTTGACTGGGAAGGATGGCTGGGTCTTTGGAAGTTGGAAAATAGATGCCTGGTGGAGGTGGACAGTGAGAACCATATGACAATGCACGACCACTGTCGAGACCTCAACAGAGATTTTGCGAAAAATTTAGAATATCTGTGTCGTCTTTGGTGCTTGATTGATAGTATTACTCATAATGAGTCGGACCAATCACCTGTAAGTATTTTGAAGCTTTGGACCGAATTTCAAATTATCAAGTTTTGAATTATTAAAACTTCCCAATATTGTCATTATTGCTTCTAATAGCTCCAAGTGAACAATTCATGTGTGTGGAATTAGAATGGTTCATGGAAATGGATCTGAACAGTATTTCGAAAACCTTGCGGGTAGCTACAACCTAAGCAGGTTGCAACTGCTTAGGGATGAAAGTCATTTTGTTGAACAAGTATTCAACATTGGGAAGTTACCGCCACTAATATATCTTCCCTAGGAGAACTTTCCAAATTCCTCGATTCGATTAAATAATTTAAGAGTGTTACATATAAAGAGTGGACAATTGAAAACACTCTGGCAAGATGAATCTCATGTATTCATGTTGTTTTTTGTTTACAGATCTGTTTACTTTTTTCTTCGAATTGTAAAACTTGTTGCACTAAAGTGTTGTCATATACAACAATGCCAAAAGGTTGTAGAGGTTCAAACCCAATTTAATAATGTATGTAAACACTATAGGAACCTTTGCAGTTGAGGGAATTTCATATTGATTCTCCCATTTCAAAGCTTCTAGAGTCCATTGGGATGCTGAAGTACATCAAAAAATTTGTCTTGTACAATGGAAAAATGACGTTGATACCAGATTCAATTGGGAACTTAACATTCCTTGAAAGTATTGACTTGACAGAGTGCTCCACTCTTTAGTTTCTCCCATATTCGATTGGGAACCCAACGAGACTCCAAAGTATAGACTTGAGTGGGTGCTTCGCTCTATAGACGCTCCTAGTCTCAGTTGGTAACCTAATGGGATTCCAAACTCTCAACTTGAGTGGGTGCTTCACTCTGCATATGCTCCCAGACTCGCTTGGGAATCTGACGTGCCTCAAAACTCTCCACTTGAGTTGGTGCTCCACTCTGTAGATGCTCCTAGACTTGGTTGGGAACCTGATGGGCCTCCAAAATCTCCACTTGAGCAGGGGTTCCACTATGCATACACTCCCAAACTCGGTTGGGAATGTGGAGGGCCTCCAAAGGCTCGAATTGATCTAGTGATCCACTCTGTAGATGCTCCCAGACTCGGTTTGGAACCTGACGGGTCTCCAAAGGATAGAATTGAGCAGGTGCTCCACTGTGTACGTGCTCCCTGAATTGGTTGGGAACCTGATAGGTCTCCAAAGGCTCGACTTGAGTTGGTGCTCCATTGTGTAGGTGCTCCTAGAATCATTTGAGAACCTGAAAAGCCTCCAAAGTCTCGAATTGAGCCAGTGCTCCACTCTACAGATGCTACGAGACTCGGTTGGGAACCTAGCGAACCTCCAGTGTCTCAACTTGAACTAGTGCTCCACTTTGTAGATGTTCCTAGACTCGGTTGGGAACCTGATGGGCCTCCAAATTCTTGACTTGAATCGGTGCTCCACTATAAAAATGCTCCCAGACTCAGTTAAGAACTTGACGGGCCTCCAAAGTCTCAACTTGAACTGGTGCTCCACTCTACAGACACTACCAGACTAGGTTGGGAACCTAATGGGCCTCCAAAGTCTCAACTTGAGTGGGTGCTCCAATCTACAGACACTCCCAGACTAGGTTGGGAACCTGACGGGACTCCAAAGGCTCAACTTGAGTAGGTTCTCCACTATGCATACACTCCCCGACTCGATTGGAAAACTGACGGGCCTCCAAAGGATCGACTTGTGTCGGTGCTCCACTCTATAGATGCTCCCAGACTCCGTTAGGAACCTAACGGGCCTCAAAAGTTATTCATGGGGGGTTTTGGGTTTTTTGAAATGTGACAAAGTTAATGAAATCATTGGAACCATTACTCCCTTTTTTTCATCATACTAAGTGCAGGTAGAAGGCTATGGAATAAGTGGGAAGGAGTGGAAAACATTCCAATGGTTTGTGGTCATGTATTGGAGTTGGGAGGTGTGGGGTTTATTGGTGAGATACTTGACTAGAACCTCCAACAAGGTGGCCTCCTAACAGATTTTCAGTCAGGCATGGAAAAAATAAAATGGAAGGTGGTGAGAAGTTGGGGTGGAGGGGTCTCTCTGGTGGTTGGAGAGGACCTTTGTGTGGATGGGATTCTATTTTTGTTAGGAAATACTCTGGTAGGTAAATTCATTGGTAATATGATTGGCATGGAACAACTTCGTAGATGGGTAAATGAGGTTTGGAATCCTATTCTTGAAAATGGGACAACCTATCACATTTTATTTAGGGGTTAGTTTGGATTCATTTTTCACTCTGGTGAGGATGCTAATGTTATTATGAAGGGGTCTTGGTTCCTAGATAGTGAATTATTATCCTCGAAACTTTGGACTCCTTTGTTTGACCATAAGAATGATTTTAGTGGAAGTACCCTAGTTTGGGTAAAATTTCCTAACTTGTTGATGGAGTTCTGGTCCAAGATGATGGTTCATGCTATTGGATATTTGTTAGGAAAAACAATTCTAGTGGATGAATGTTTTCTAACATGTGTGTCTCATTTTGTAGAGAGGGTATTGGTGGAGATTTATGTGAGTAAAGGCCTTTTTAAATCCCTATATCTAGTTTAGGAAGGGAAGAGACATCATATTTTGGACTACATGAACATTTTGTTTTAGTGTGCATAGTGTCATAAGTTTGGTCATGTGTTTAAAAACTGTGAGAAACAACTGGTCAGAAAGGTTTGGAGGAAGAAGGTCAGAACTACCAGTGAATTGGGGGATGTAGTATCCACAGTATTGGATCCCATTTCATCATCGAGGAAGTACATAGTTGATTTCGATACTGGTCTCTTTCAGAATGAGAAGGTCCCTCCTTCAATACCAAGGAACATTGTGATAGGGGATCTGCCAATTCCACTGATTGAATGTTCGAGGCCAAGTGTTTTCTAGACTCTGAGTAGAGGGGAGGTACTATTGGAAGTTGGTGCATACGTCACTTCTTCAATCAACCAAATGACCTTGAAGGAAGACTAACTTGGGATGGAGAGGACCTTAATCTGAGTAAGTTAGACTCTTCTTGTACCAACTTGCCTCATTTCAATTTTAGGGAAGGTTATGGGAAAAATGGTATGGATTAGGACTATCTATTGGGAGTAGTTAGAGGGAATTGTTTGAAGCCCTTAATTTCCTCAGTTTGGGTCTCCATTCCAGCCTATAACATATGCCATCTCAGTAGGTTCATTGGATCTCTCAAGGGATTTATATCCATCATTCGTTGTTCATAATTCAAGGATGGTACCTACGACAAATTCCTCTTACTTGTAATCTAGAGGGAGCGGTCACTACCAGATACCTCCTCGAAAAGGGTCCTCGACCCTTGATCCTTCCCATTCTAGGGGTTTTGAGTTTGACTCTCTGAAGGAATTGGGACTTCTTTTGATGGGAAGGAATTCTTCCTTTAAATGGGTGCAGGAGAAAGCCATTATGAAGATTAACCAAGGACGACAAAAACTCATAATTGAGGCCCTTAGAGAAGGCTGAGCCCCTTTACAGTTCCTCCATGAATATTCTCTCGATTAATATTCATGGGTTTGGATGCCAATCCAAGAAGTTGGCCCTAAAGAGGCTGGAAGATCTAAATTAGTGTGACATTTTATTAATTCAGGAGACTATGGGGAAGGGGGATCCTTTGGTGGTTAAGTTGAGGAAGTTTTCGGGTAATTGGAATTTTCTTATGGTTGATTGTCATGGACTATATAGAGTGTTAATTATCGAGTGGAATCATAAAATTTCAATAATGAATTATTTTTCCTTCTCTTTTGGTTTGTGTACAAAGGTATTTAGAAAAAGCTTTGGGGTTGTCCTTTACTGTGCTTAATGTTTATGGGCCATATGAAGAGAGACAACAGTACTAGGATAGGGTGTTCAATTTTAATTTCTTTAAATTTGATAATCTTATCAGGGGGAGGGGCAGATTTGAACTTTACCATGAAAAAAAGAGAGGCCTTGGGGGAAAGTGTGAGGGTTGATCAAATTGCAGAGTTTTAATCTAATAGATTTAAGTTGGTGGACTAGTATATGTGGAACCACTAAAAATTAGTCTTTCTTGGAGCAATAACAGGTCTGGAAGGGAATGGATTTTCAAAATATTGGATATATTTGTGGTACATAATATGTTGTTGCAGAAGGTTCCCGTTATAAGTTATAGATTTATTGGAATAGGTTTTGGAATTATTTCCCTATCTTTCTTGAACTTGAACTTGATGAGTCCATATCAGGTTCCCTTTTCAAGTTTAATCTTGGGTGGACAAAGGAAGAGGATTTCACTAGGTTGGTTAAGGGGATTTGGAAACCATTTGAATCCTCTTTGGATATTTATGTAGGTGAACAATTCATTTTGGATTTAAATTTTTTTAAGAGGAAAGTGACAGCATAGGTAAGGGAGAAGTACATGTCTCGACATCAAAATCTGATGGAAGTGGAAAGTGAAGTGGAGGAGGTGTTAGCTAGAATTGCTTTTAGTTGTTCTAGAGAGGATGAATTACT
This sequence comes from Picea mariana, assembly GCA_032191745.1. NCBI lineage: Eukaryota > Viridiplantae > Streptophyta > Pinopsida > Pinales > Pinaceae > Picea > Picea mariana. The sequence continues at coordinate 50,947 of JASDQU010686431.1, forward strand.
TAGGTTAAAACAACTTGATCCAAAGAGGACATAATTACTTTTTGAAAAGGAGTCAAACTAGCAAATTAAATTCAAAGCTACCTAGATAGAGTTGGGGGATAAAAATACCAAGCTTCTCCATTCCTTTGCCAATAACATAAGGAATATTAATACTATTTGGGAGCTGCAATATCATGGTGGTACTAAGGTTAAAGGATTTAATGGTTCGACAGAACTAGGGGTCAAGCACTTTGAAGGGATATACAAGGAACCAAAGAGGGAAAATTTGGCTGACATTTTAAAAGTCATATCCTATTTCCCTAGAATGATTAATGAGGATATTGATGAGGATTTGTATATTCTTGTGACTAAGGAAGAGTTGTTTTCTATCTTATAGTCTTTTAAGAAGGAAAAGAGTCCTGGACCAAATGGGTGGTTGGTGGAGTTCTATATCGAGTTCTTTGATTTGTTGAGAGTAGTGGAGGAGGTAAGAACTTCTAGAGGAATGACTAGCAACTTAAATGGAACCTTTATTGCCTTGATACCCAAACATGACTACCTAGAGGCTTGTATAATATTATTGCAAAACTGATAGCAACAAGATTGAAGAATATCCTTTCTGAGTACATCTCAACTAAATAGTTTAGTTTTATACAAGGAACACAAATCCATGAGGCCATTGGTACAATACAAGAGGGCTTACACTCTATTAAACTCTCTCTCATGGCAGCAAAATTAATCAATCTTGATTTATCAAAGGCATATGACAAGGTATATTGGTTGTATCTCGGTTATTTCTATTACATATTGGTTTCTCGTTTCTTGTTGTTAGGTGGATAATGTGGTTTGTAACTACTTCTTCCTTTGCAATATTTATAAATGATGTTGCCTCCAATTTTTTTAGGCCTACCATGGAGCTCAAGCAAGGATGGCCCTTGTCACCATATATTTTTCTTCTAGTGGAAGAAGGAATGATTAGGTCAATACTTGAGGCTAGGAGGGTGCGATCGATACAAGGTGTCCAAATAGGGTGGGAAGCACTATCTCATTTGATTTCCATGGATGATGTTCTTTTATTTTTCTTTGGGTCTTGTAGAGAAGGTTCACAATTTTAGGAGTTACTTATGTTATTTAATAAGGCTACAATAATGGAAGTGATTGGTGCTAAGTGTTCTTTTCTTATTTCAAGTATGAATGAGGATCAAGATATTGAGTTCAAAAGACAATTCCCTTATCAACACTTGGACATGAATGATGGTCTTAAGTACCTAGGATTTACTCTTTAGCCAAATTGTTATGGGGAGGAAAATTGGTGGTGGTCGGTCTCCAAAATTGAGAAAATAATTTCTCTATGGTGCAATCGATGGATATCAATAAGGAGAAGATTGGTATTAGTGAAGTCAATCCCGGAGGCCATACCTATTTATTGGCATATTTCGAAAGGCATTCTGGAGAAAATTTGGAAGTTCTGCTATAATTTCCTTTGGAAAAGTTAGTAATGAATTTAAAGGGTCACACTAGGTTAGGTGGCAGGCCCTATCTATCCCTAAGGAATTGGAGGGGTTGGGTTTAAAACATATTCACCTTTTTGGCCAGTCCTTGGTATCAAAGTCCTTATGGATTGTTCTCACGAAGGATAGTCTATGGAGTAGGATCTTGGTTTAGAAGGATATATCCCATGATCCTTTGGTTGAATATATTAGGAAAGAGCATAAATCTATTTAGAATGTGTCTAATCAATGGAAGGCTATGTCACTAGCTTTTCTTGTAATAGGCTCTTATTTGGCTTGACATGTGGGTGATGGGACACAAGTGAGGATCAAGGTTGGTGCTATAATTCACTGTAATAGGAATGTATTCCTTCCTAGGGAACCTATACATAATTTACGATAGGTTTGGAGAACGACCGTTAATTAATAAATAAGCCTTTGGAAACAAACTTATGGAAACAAGTTTGGTTGAGTTCTATTGATCTAGGATAGGAAGATGATCTAGCAAGGTACTGTGAAATTTTTGTATCATAACTACATAGGACTCACATCAGAGTTTGTGGGAGTTCAAATGAACTTATTTGGGGGTTAAATAAGTGAGGTTCCTTTACTACAAAGCTGGGGTATGATGTGCTTTTTTAAATTGGTGATGTGGCAGGTCATTGGTGGTGGAAAGCTTTGTGGAAGGTGAAGGTATCTACCGAATGAAAACTACTCATGTGGTTAGCTCTATCAAACAAGGTCCTGACTTGGGACCATTTACAAAAATGAGTTAAGGTGGGACCTAATAGGTGTTCCTTGTGCATACTTCATGAGTAAACAGACTCCCATCTATTTCTGCATTGTGCTTATTCCTTTTAGGTTTGGCAAGAGGTTGAAGGGTTTCTTGGTTTTGACTCTCTGTGGCATGGGTTAAATATTGAAGCTTGCTTCTAGTCTTGGTTCTCAAGGATGAAACTAGAAAGTATTCAAGTAGTGTCATACAAGGTTTTGTGGGGAATTTAGCTTGCAAAGAATGCCTCTCTGTTCAAGGATAAACAACTCCCTACTTTCTAATTCTCTACTTAGGTGATTGGATTACCTCCTTATTACAAGGAGGTCCCTAAACAAATTGATCCTAAGGGTCTATGAGAACTAAAAGTGGATAAATGTATTCCTTGGGGACATTTTGATGGAGTTTTTCAAGGACAAAACATGGATATTGGTCTTGGGATTTCCTTCTTCCTTTCTGATTCACATTACTTTCATTTCAAAGAAAATATGGGCAGTGAGACCAACAACATTAGAGAACTTATGGATCTTTTTTATATGCTAAAATTTTCCTTGGGCATGGGTATGAGATCCTTCCAAATATTTGATGACTCCCTTATGGTCATAAACTAGATGTGTGAGCAGGTTCATATTCAAAACGTTGGACTACTTTCTGTAGCTAAACAATTGAAGGAGATTTCTAGAGATTTCTAGGATATTAGGTTCACTAATATATGCAGAGAGAAGAATTAGGTTTATGATAAACTTTTCAAAGAATGCTTGGAGTTAATGGAGAATCATTTTATCCTTTTTTAATTCCATGAAGGTCATTATGTTGTTATTAGATGACCTTATCTTGATGTATTTTGAATTTTTCATTTATGATCAAGTCTATATTATGTCAGTCAGTGACATTTTCATGACAATTATATATGTCTTTTTGTTGAGCTTGTTCTTAGCTCTGTTTTTTGTAGTACTTAATTCCCTCTTGAAGGACCTTTTTGGAGAGTTCTTAGACTACCTTATAATTGTATTTTCTATTCTACTTCAATAAGAAATATTTTTTTTTCCTTGGAATATATATGTGTCTCTGTGTGTGTGGCATATTAGCCCCTAAGTGAGTGAGATCAATATTTTCACTACACCCACCCTCCAACTTGTAAGCCAAAGTGACATAGTCCTCACATCTCAATAAGAATATTTTCACCGCACCCACCCTTCGGCTTCTAAACAAAAGTGAGATATTCCACGTGGCTCAAGAAGAATCTATAAACAACAATTGGTTCATGAAGAGTGATCATGCCAAGTAGAATTTGAACTCGAATGGGGAGGATAACAATTTATCCTAGCAACCACCCAAGCTAAGCTCGATTTACTTTCAAGACTAAATTAATTATATTAGTTTTGTTAATATATATATA